>LOJH01001080.1:31779-44474 GCA_001685095.1 Ellobius talpinus | reverse complement strand
TCAAACTCACAGAGATCTGCCTGTCTCTGCCTCCTGAGTGCTGGAATTAAAGGCATGTGACACCACTGCCCAGCCTAATGAAACAATTCTATTCATAGCAGCTTTAAAATGAATTTTTAAAAACCCTCAAGAATAAATTTATTAAAAAAATGTAAAACCTGGCTGGGTGGTGGTGGTGCACGCCTTTAATCCCAGCACTCAGGAGGCAGAGGCAGGTGATCTCTGTGAGTTCGAGGCCAGCCTAGTCTACAAGAGCTAGTTCCAGGACAGGTTTCAAAGCTACAATGAGAAACTGTCTCAAAACAACAACAACAACAACAACAACAAAAAGTAAGCCCTATACATTGGGCCCTATAGAATATCAATGGCAGTGGTGAGGTGCATGTGCATGTGCTGGTGTGCACACATGTGGAAGCCAAAGGATGTGAGCTCCTCAGAAGCTGACACAACTTAACACTTTTGAGACAGGGTTTCCCATTATGCCCTAGGCTTGTAGATTCAGCCAGGTTGGCTATAGAGCACACTCCAGGGACTGTCCTGTTTCCACCTCCCTGGATTACAAGCACAGACCACCAGGCCTGGCCTTTAAATATGGGCTCTGGGCACCGAACTCCTTGCAGGTATATTATAAACGAAGCTATCTATCTCCCCAGCTACTTATAAAATACACTTTAAACATTATTTTTTATTTTGTCTGTGTGTGTGTATGCACACATGTATGCAAGTAGATATGGAAGACAGAGGCCAACGTTCAGAGTCTAGTTCAATGGCTCTCTCATTTTTTAAATTGACTAATTAATTGATTTTAAAATTATTTTTAATTTATGTGTATGTGTGAGTAAGTTGTTACATGAGTGCTTGTGCCCGTAGAGGCTGGAAGACAGCATCAGGTTGCCTGAAGTGGGGTTGCAGGCAATTGTGAGCTGTCAGATATGAATGCTGGAAATTGAACCCTGCTGCTTTGGAAGAGCAGCAAGCTCTTTACCACTGAGCCACCTCTCTACTCCTCTACTTTATTTTTAGATAAACTTGAACACAATGATTTGGCTGGACAGACTGGCTGGCCAGTAAGTCCCAGGGATCCTCTTGTCTCTACCTTTCCAGGGTCACAGTATCCAACTTTCTAGAAAACATTTTTTTCTTTTGGTTTTTTGAGAAAGGGTTTCTCTGTAGCTTTGGAGCCTGTCCTAGAACTTGCTCTGTAGACCAGGATGGCCTCGAACTCACAAAGATCTGCCTGCCTCTGCCTCCTGAGTGCTGGGATTAAAGGTGTGCACCCCACTGCCCAGCAAAACATTTTTTTTCAGAGAAATCAAAGCCATTCTAAACGGACAGCCATGGGATGGAAGCATCTGTTGCTGTAAACTTTAGGTTTTAGTGTGCACATAATGAAGCCCAAATTGATCCAAAGATTCATAGCAGTCCTCACTAAAATTGACAGTCTTTGTTGAGGTATAAAAATAACAAGCTACCTCTAAAACTTACATGGAAAAGTCAAAAATCAAAAACAAGCCAGGCATGTTAATACATGCCTTTAATTCCAGAACTTGAGAGGTAAAGACGGGTGGACACATCTGTGAATTCTAGGCTAGTTTGATCTACTTAGCAAGTTCCAGGACAGCCAGGGTTACATATAGAAAAACCCTGTCTCAAAACAACAACAACCTCCCAAACAAACACACAAACTAGGAACGGCCTAAATAATTTTGGAAAATAATAAATTTAGAGGATTTATAGTACTTAATCTCAAAGTTTACAATACAGCTACAGTATTTAAGACAACATGGCTTAGCTTATTAGAAACACATAGTAATAAGGGGGGAGGAATCCCAGAAATGAATAATGAACATCTATCTTTTCAGTGGGGTTATTTCCCACTAATGTATCAAAACAATCCAACAGAAAAAAATAGGCTTTTAACAGATAGTGTTTGGACTACTGGATGTCTGTCCACATGCAAAAACATCATTAGATCCTTACCTCATACTATAAACAGCTATTACTCAAAGTAGATCTGAGACCTAAAATGAAGACTAAACCTAAAGAGCTTCTGGAATTAGACATATGGGTTAGCTTGGACAATGTTTTCTTAGACATAATATGAAAAGGATGATCTATAAAATAAGAAATGATTACTTTGACTTTATCAAAATGAAAAGCTTCCCCTCTTTACTTGACACCATTCAAAATTAACGTCTAAGTTACAAGCAAGCAGAAAACACTCACAAGATGTCTATCTGATATCCAGGATGTGTAAAGTCTTACCTCTCAATAAGAAAACCCAATGGAAAACAGAGCAAAAGTCTAAGTAGATACTTCACCTCTGAACAGATACTGCACTGCAGAAGACAAAGGGATTGCTAATAAGCTTGTGAAAGCTGCTGATATCATTACTCTTTAGTAAACACACATTAAAAGGAATGATATGACAATTTTATTACAGCGGCTCTAATTAAAAAAGCTGACAGAATCTAATGCTAAAGAGAATGAAAGCTGGAACCCTCGTTAATTGCTGGTGTAAATTTAAAATGAAATTGTCACTTTGGAAAGAGTTGATTGATTGCCTAAAAAACTAAACAAACTTAACCAATTCCTTACCTATGAATGCACACAAAGGAATGAAAACATTCCCCAAGGTTTATACTCGAATGCTCATAGCGTCATTTTCTATAGTGGCCCATAAATGACAACAGTCTGACTGTCCATCAGATGGTGAATGGGTCAGTAACATCTAGCTAACAATACAATGGAAGGACAACTTGCATCCGAGGACTGGAAGACAGCTCAGTCAGTAAAGTGCTTGCTTTACAAGTGTGAGCTCAGGTCCCTCCAAGCCACGCAACAAGACAGACACAGTGGCATTCACCTGTAATCCAGCAAAGGTAAGATGGGACAAAGAGACAGGACAGCTTGCAGGCCAGGTAGCCTCGCCTACACAGTAAAGCTCCAGGCCATTGAGAGACCTCCTGAGGAAAGGCTCCTAAGGAATGATACTCAAAGTTGCCCTCTGACTTCCATTTGAATGCACACACACATACACATACATATCCATTCACACAAGTGAACACATCAACTTGTACACACAGGCAAGCACAAACGAATACATGGGTGTGCATGCACACACAGAAGAATGCCGTTCTGATGCATGCTACCGTATAGATTAACTTTCATATTGAAAGAAGTGAGATGCACCAGACTACATATGCTGTAATTATATTTACATAAAATTTCTACTAAAAGAAAAGCTTTAGAGACAGAGCCCCTGCAGTTGCCTGGGGCTAGGAGTAGGACTGGAGATCGTAGTCAGTGAAGTCATTTCAAGATTCAAAGGAACCAGCTACTAGGGCTCATCAACCAGCCAGCTCAGAGACAGCGAGGATACAGCAATGCCAAAGGGAGGCAGAAGGAAAAAGATGGAGAAGAAAGGTACAGTGTGTTCATGCCAACTCAGAGAATCACCACCAAAAGCACTGTGCATAACAACTGAAAACGTAAACCTAAAATAGAGGGGAAGGTGGAAATACCAAATGTCAATTGAAAACACTAATTCATTAGTCTTCAAATCTTCTCATTAGAAGAAGGGTTTTGCCTGGAGAACAGAGACACAGGCTTCCTTCTTGGTGGACAGAGCTAGAGCTGACACTGTCCTATCAATAAAAATGCAGGGGCCTGTAAGACAATAGACAATTCCTCCTCTTTTTAAATAAAAATTTCTAGTAAAACCTAAGAAAAGTCATAAATTATCTCAGTATGTTGCAGTCATTTTCTGAGGGTTAGTTTGGCCTTTCCTTCTATAGTTTTAAGTGTTGGCTAAAAATATTTCTGCAAAACAAGAATGGAGAGGGAAATGGCAATGGAGGGGGATAAGGAACTATCCCTGGAGAGGAGTGGGGTCTCTGTCCCCTCTCCCCGTAAAATATTAATGTACTTGACACCTGAGCTAGGGAAGGCAGCAGGCTTGTGAGGTTCTTTCTGGGCAAGAGCTGAAGCAGCCATGGCCACTCTGCATACATCACTAAATTACCAGGACTGTGCCCTACAGTCTGGCAGGCTCCAAGGGCAATACTTGGCTTCCTTTTGCCCAGGCAGGATCTGAACTCCTCTTTCCAGTACACTTGTGTCATTTCAATGGTCTATTCTTGAGACATGCCTACAAAGGCCACTCTAAGTCTATATCCAACTTCACCCCATAAGGTTTCAATTACATGCTTAAAGGCTTCAAAAAATTAGGGTCTTGGAAGCTGTGGGAGCAAATGCCCTCAGGAACTACAGCCATAGAAATTCTTTCCCACTGTAGAAGTCCACACAGTCCAGAAAGAATAGATGCCATCAGAGCCTGCTTGAGGCATTATAATAATGCAGTATTATCACAGACATCCTCCAACCTCAGAGGTAGGGTAGAAAGCAAGAGATACCAGAATATATTCAATCTTGCTGGAGTCAAGGAAACTCTTGATACTGTGGTGGCTTGACTCATGTATTTGAACACTTGGTCCCCAGTGGCACTATCTGGGAAGTTACAGAACCTTTAGGAGGCAAAGCAATACCTGGGGAATATGTCACTAGAGGTGGGCTTTGAGGACTTAGAGCCTTGTCTGACTACCTGCTTACACTCTCTGCTTCCTGTGTGTGGTTGAGATGTGTGCTCTTGCTACTATGGCTTCCTCAGGATTCTGGACTCTAGCCCTCTGGAACAGAAGGCCGAAATCAACTCTTCCTTAAGCTACTTCTTGTCATGGTGCTTTATCACTGCAGCAGAAAGGTAACTGAACAGATACTCAACCCGTTCCATCCTCCTTCAACAATGTGAACTGCTCAGGGGACCACCCAGCGGCCTCAGCACACCTGGCTGTCTACAGCTAAGAGGTGAGAGCAGAAGCCCAGGCTCCAGGAAGCCGGTACAGGCCACCTTTTCTTTCCCTGCTCTTCTCACTGCATCACTCAGCATCTCTGCTGACAAAGACACATTGAACGAACTACTTTTAAGGAAGATATACAATAATGAGATAGGAAGCCACAAGCCATAGCTAACCCAGTCCAAAAGCCAGGCACTGTTGAAGGACCAGATCTGTCACTAAACAAAACAGTGAAAAGTTCCTACCCAAGTAGTATCTCTTAATAAATGGAGGCAGACACAAGCAAGTAAACAAACAAACGAAAAAACAAAACAAAGAACAACCTGGACAAAGAACTAACAAACTCCTTCTGCGGCTTGGGTCAACTTTCAATTGTCTTCCCTTGGAACCTAATAAAGGAAAAATATCATTCATGTTACCAGACAACATTGCATAGTATAGTAATGACCCCTGGTTAATAACTTACATCTGGACCAGGAGGAGTTGCAGAAACCTCATGGATATAATGGCTTTGGGTACCATTTACATTCAGCAGACGCTACTGAAGGTTCTGAAATCCCAGGCCAGGCAGATAGCACACTTCCTCAGTGCAAGCCTCACTCACATCCCTGAGCCTGACAGAAGAGAGACAGAAAGCAGCCCTGGACAGCTGAGGCCTGGTGAAAGAACATTCACAGGGTAATACATCCTGACGCTGGTCTCTTGACTCTTGTGCAGACATCTGGACTGATGGGTCTTCTTCTAGTTTTCTTTGGGTTGCTGTGATAAAACACTCTGACCAAAAGCAACTTGGGTTGGAAACAGTTTATTTGGCTTACACTTCCAGGTCACAACTAATCACTGAGGAAAGTCAGGGTAGGAACTGGAGCAGGAACTCAAGAATCTGTAAAGGAATGCTCCTTGCTGGCTGACTCCCAGGCTCGTGCTCTGCTAGCTTCCTTATATAGTCCAGACCTTCCTGTCTAGGGATGGTGATTCCCAGAGCTCTGCCACATCTGTTAAGACAATCCCTCACAGACACGGTATAGGTCCACATGACCCAGGTCATCTCTCAGTTGAGACTCCCTCAGATGACTTCGGTGGTGTCACGCTCATAGCTGAAGCTAACTAGGACTGGAAACAAGTGTGCTCTGCTCTATTCTGATAGGTCATATTTGACAGAGCCAAAGAGCCTCTGAGAGGCACTGTTCATAGTGAATTTGTTGCCGATCAAGATAAGTGCTGGAGAGAGGAAGAAAGCAGACAAAACAGGCTGGCCTGGTTGGACACGATGCCCCCGAGGACTTGTCACTCATGTCTTCGCCCTACCTCATTAGAGACTAGTCACTGGCCCAGTTTGGGCCTCTCACTTGCTCAGAAAAGGAAAGCAAACTCCCCCAGACCATCATATCTAGGGCAAGTCCATCTGAACATGGCTCAGTACTGTGGCTATTTTAAGGCATGATGATGGAATTCCTCTCTGAAAGCAAGGCACATGTCTAGCTGCTTGCCACCTTATCCCAGAGCTCAGGGCAGGAGTTGGTCAGCACTAGGCTAACAGGTGACTGCCACAACAATCTGAAATTCAGCGGCGGTGAGTGACACTCCTACCTACACCATGTGCTCCTGGCATCATTTCCTCACATCCCCCCAGCACAGTCTAGAACCGGTCTGCAACACTATCACTGTTACGTGAACGCTCTCCAGGGCAATCAACCTCCAGTTACATCAAGAGTTATTAGTAAATGGTCCTAAAACATAAAGTTACCTCTGATTTTAAGGCACTACATTATATGATTTTCTTCTAAAGGAAAATCTACAAGAAGAAAAGAAAGAAAAAAAGTATTGTTTCTTTTCCCCCTTTCTTAAAAGGCTTAGTCCATTTGTAATTATTTATTTTCCTGATGGGACAGAAATTCCACAGGGACCATTTGCTATCTGGACCCTAGTTCTTATCTTACAAAGATCTGACAGGTTAACAGCTAAGTGAATGGACAAGCAGCAGAGGCAGGCAAGCAGGCAGGCAGGCACGCACGCACACACGCACACACCCACCCACACCAGGGCCCTACTGAAACTGAAAACACCTACACAAATCCTCCAGCAGTTCGCCTTTCAGGAACTTCTAGCTGTTAATGGCAGGCAGGAGGCAGTGTATAGCTGGGCAAACCCTCTCACTCTGGGAAGGGCCTCTAGGAGGTACAATTAAACCATCAGTTAGCTCAGCACCTCCCTACTTCGGAAGCCTATGGTGGTGACCCACCCCATCCTTCTGCAGACAGCATGACTCCCCAGCACTGAGAAAGCTTCTGGAGGAACAAGATTCTGCCACACCTGCAGTTAAGTCTAAGTGTTTGTGAAGAATTGAGAGTAAGTACCTATGACCTTATTTCATCACAGAGAACAGTGGATTTTGAGTTTCATAATCAAAATTGATAAGCGCTCTTTTGTTTCCATAATCAAGTATTGACAGCATCAAGGGATGAAGCAGAGCCTAAATAAAACAGAATTTGATTGGTTCTTTTTAATTACATAAATAGTTACATCTAAGGTGCTTTAAAAATCCAAATTTCAGTGCAAAAAGGTCACGCTCTCAGAGAATAGGACACCTATTTGGCATGGATATCAGTCTGAGTGGGGAGAGAACTGTGCCCAGTGTCAGGGCAGAAGGGCAGGTCTCAGCTTTGCCACCAGTCAGCTATATGAACCTGGAAATGTGCAGGCTCCACAAAGCAGCAAGTGACCATGACCTGCTCACAGAAGCAGTGCTTGGTACCACGCAGTGTGGTCTCAGCAGATGCCTGAAAACTAAACTTTGGAAGTGGAGCCTGGTTGGAGGAAGCATGCCACTGAGTTGGCCTCTGAGAGTTTACAGCCTCATGCCACTTCCACTTCACCTCTGCTTGGTGTTTAAGGGTAAAGATGTGATCTCTCAGCTTCCTGCTCCAGCCACCTGCTGCCAGGCCTCCCCTTACATTAGGAACTTTCCCTCTGGAACCCTTCCTTCTATAAGTTCTCTAGGCCATGGTGTTTAACACAGGAACGGGAAAGTGGCCATCCACCCGGCATTTGGTCTCCCGTCATGTTTCTACTACCCATCTTGCCAGCAGGATTTCTACTGCCAGGAATTCTGGAGAAAGCAAGTGTTGCGGGAAACCGCTTCCTGAGGTGGCTGACTACATGAGTCCACTTCCTCCCGCATCCTCTTTTCCTGGCTTTCTCCAGTCCAGGTTCCTCTCTGGCCCCTACCTAGTCTTCAAGGTGACAGCATCTTCTGTTCTCTGAACCAGTGCTCACCTTTGCTCTTCTTTCCCAGTGCTCAGTAACACTGAGCAGGTGACCACTTCTCCTGCTCTCACAGAGAGCTCCCCATAGCTTCCCTCCTGCCTCTGCTGGCTCCTCCACCAGCTCTCCTCCTTGCCCTATTTCCACTTCTTGCAGGTCCCTGAGCTGGCTCCCAGACCATGCTTCTCTCCCACTGTTCTTGTTAATTCCACTGTCTGGGATTTAACTAATAACAACATGATAAAACTCAAGCTTTATGACTTGAATTCAGGCCCTGTCTGTGTTTGTCCACCTTCCTTGCTGATGCTGCCCCTCAGGGTGGATATCAGAACAGAAGGGACTCAAAAGCAAGATTCCAAATCTGACTCTTTCCTTGTCCCCATCCATTAGCCTTGATGCTCTGTCTTAAGCCTTCTGTCTAGGCTACACTGAGCTGAGCTAGACACTCTGCAAAAGTCAACAAGATTATCTGAGAACATTAACCCATGCTTAATAGCGATTAGTGGTCTGCTGTTTTCTGCGAAAACAGAACTCCAAAAGCTCTTGCACTGCAGCACCTCAGGGGAGCTCCAAATCTGCACCATCCACACTGCTTTCTTTGACTCAGGGACTCCCATTAAGAAAGTGATGCATCTTAGCTAATGGCACAACCTAAGAGGCTTGTCTCCCAAGTGCTAAGAGACATTTGCCTTGTCATGTCAGCCAATGCTTACCCTCCCTGCTTAAAACCAATTCAGAATCAGGGGAGGTACCCTGCTGATAAAAGCACATGATGCCTGAGGGCTCCTCCCATCTGCAGTGTTCAAAGGCTGCACTTATCCACACTTGAGAGCTACTAAATGAGCTGTCCAGTCCACATGGCAATCTCACAGAAGGCACTTCCTGTAGATTCTACAATGTAGAAGGTACTGACTTGGCCCCTGGGATCCCCAGTGGAACCATGTCAATACATCCCACAGATTAGAGAAGGCAAGTATTGGGGCTTCTTCGTGATGGCCGCCACTTACTGTGAAAAGGGGACTCAAGAGATGACTAGAAAAACATTCCCTGTGCCCTTCCTCTCCCTTCATTCGCAGAAGCAGAGAGAACAGACTAAGGGACATGCCTCATTGCTCAGGCGATCTCAGTCAGTGGCAGATGAGATCAGATCTGAAAGCCTCTTCATGCCAAAGCTACCAAGCTATCCACATCTTGGCATGTTGGCTGTGGTCTTTGGCAGGCCATGCTGAGCAGAAACAGTGAACTCTGGAGCAAAGAGGGCCTTCCCTCTCAAAGAGTTTAATACGATTTGGAAACTACTGATTTACTTTCAACAAATACAAAAATGGGTACATACAGCAGTGAGCTTCCAGGCAGACCCCTTCTGAGAACTACACCTCAAGGTTTAAAGGTCTTGAAAATGAAGATGGGGGGCTCCAATGTTCACTGTGTCAGAGACTGGGACTTGTGTCTCCTCTGTCATTCAAAGCACTACCGGACTACTGCTCCCAGAGGAAGGGGAAAGGCCTCTAGGCCTCCCATGCAAAACTGAGGGAGAAACCAGATACCTACTGTGGGTCTTCATGCACATCTATCCTGCAGCACAATGTCAAAACAAGGACAACTGAAGAGATGGCAAGAGAATCAGCATGTTTCTCACAAGAACAGCACAAAAGGAAAACAGATGTCAATGCATTAGAGTCAGCCTCTCCATCCACATTCTGCAACCCTTCTAAGCTTCTCAAAGGCAGTCTGGGGAGAAAAGGTCCTGGCCATCACACACATGTGCAGAAAGCTCTTGGGAAGGGAAAATCCACTTTTCTGAACCGTTAAACTATT
Source organism: Ellobius talpinus (assembly GCA_001685095.1). Lineage (NCBI taxonomy): Eukaryota > Metazoa > Chordata > Mammalia > Rodentia > Cricetidae > Ellobius > Ellobius talpinus. The sequence goes on along the minus strand of LOJH01001080.1, from coordinate 34,536 downwards.
GAAAGGGATTCTGTGTGTTGGAGTCTCCTTGATGAAGTGGAGAAGCGCCATTCACATGGAGGAGGGGCATCCGAGACATGGCTCCACCAGAGTCACTAGTCTAGCCTTGGAGCTCCCTAATGGGAATTCATACTCACCCAAGGATCCTCCTGTCTCCTCTCGCACCTCCAAACCTCACAGGAAGTCAGGAGAGTCGGATGGAGAGGATACAGAAAGAACTGATGCTCATTGTTTTCATAAAACAATCCAACTGTAGCACATAGTGTATGTGTGTGTGCGTGCATGTGTGTGAGCATGCGTGTGAGCATGCGTGTGTGTGCATGTGAGCATGCATCTGTTGCACTCTACCTTGTTTTTTGAGACACTGACTATTACTGAATTTGGAGCTTACTATTGAGGCTAGACTGGCTGGCCAGCTAGCCCTGGGATCCGCCTTCACTCTCTAGAACTGGGATTATTGGCAATGTGTAGATCTGGGTACTTATACTTGTGGGGCAAGCACTTTACCGGCTGAACCACCTCCCCAGTTCTGTAATTCATATTTAAAATCAGTTCTAACAACTGAACCAGAGACAGCATATTAAAAGACCATTTTCCTTCTTAGGAAGTGGATTTAAAAACACAACAAAAAAAAGAAAGCTTACCCATTTTTGAAATAGAGGACATGGGCTCTCTGAAGTCCTGTTTCTAGGAAAAAACCTAGTTCTTGATCGTGGGGAGCGGGGCCAGGCTTAGGGCTTCTGTTCTGAATATTAGTTAGTATTACCTAGAAGGGGAGAGAATTGGAAAACTAATCAAATACAGACCAACGCTATCTTCCTTCAAACCCTAGCTCCAAACACAATGTAAGACTTGAACAGCCAACTTCATCTGGAAAAGACAGATGCAGTGTCCAAGAGCAGCAAGAGCAGAAAGGATGACGTCTGTCACGGGGGCATCCAGCAGCCCTGCAGAAGGCTGGCTGGGAGAGCTCAGAGCATGGGGTCAGCAGCCCTGCAGAAGGCTGGCTGGGAGAGCTCAGAGCATGGGGTCAGCAGAGTCATCAAACAGGGAGTCTCTGCTAAATGCCGACACGTTACCAGGGAGGCTGAGTCAAGCAGAATCAGGTCTCAGCAAAGAGCAGAAAGTCATTATCTACCAATGGCTCTGGTCAGGCAGGCAGTCACACTCCTCCAACGAGAGCCAGCAAGTGACAGAGTTGACACTAACTGGAATTCAGCAGAAGACAAACTCCCTGGGTTGTAGGCTCAGGCTGGGAGGCTGAGTAGCACTCATCTATCCTCAAAGAAAGCTGAAGAAAAAAACGCTCACTCCTTTTCCTCCTGAGCATGGCCTTTTGTGCCACGGATACCGTGTGCTGTGGATAACCAGGTTGAAAAGATTTAAATCTTTAGCTCTGAAAAAACAGAACAGAAAAGGTTGCCAACTCATCATATGAGAGACTTGCGAGCTGAGTTCAGAGTGAAGTGTAAACACACATCAGCGAACAAAGCATGTCTCAGAGAGGATCAGACTCACAGTGCACTTAAAAACTACACAGGTGCTCTGCAGACATGCTGCTCACGTTTTCTAAAAGTCAGCAGCTCCCAAAGGCTTTCAATTTACTCTCCAAAGAAAAGCGAAGCAATTGCTGGTTCTCTAAGCTACGAACTTCCCTTTGGGTACAAAGGAAAGAACGCGCCACCGTTGGAGAACAAAATCCAGATGGTTGCATCTACACTACACTACACCTTAGCAAAGTCCCTGGCTCCTTCCCACCTCAGTAGTGTTTCTTCCTGCAGGGACGGCATTTCCCCTCCACTGCAGGCTTCTTCTCCTCCAGAGTGTCAAGTCAAGGACCACAGGGATGCACAGTCATGTCCTAGGCACTTCCCCATTCTCTCTTATGTCTATCTTGAGATAACAGCATCCATTTCTATGAGTTTCAAAACTCATTGGCATGTGACCAACTCTCCAGTTTAATTTCTGATCCAGGTCTTCCTCTGGTTTCCAGACTCATGCAACAACTCTGCAACTTGGGGGTCCAACATTGAAACTTTCCAATTACCCTTCAAGTTCTTTTGACAATGGCCTTTACTTTTAAAATGCTATATTATTCAAAAGCAAAAGCAATTCAGTATTATCCCAAGAAAATTAAAAACTGCCTTACAATTCTACCATAAAGTAATAGCCCACGCAACATCTGCTGTGTAACAATGTACACATCTCTGTGCATATACATATTAAGCAGAGACAAAATCATTTTACAAAAAAGAAGCCATCTTATAAATTCTAGTTATAACTGACAGAAGTAACTGAAGTAGTCACAGGATGAGAAATCTCTTTCCCAGTAGAAGGGATCAAGCTTGGCTTTTATATATGCCAGGCAAGCACTCTGCCACCAAGTTACATTTCCTGCCCCAGAAAAATAATTTTGTTCACATAATTCATTAAAAGTTCCCCTAAAGTTAAATACTATTATATTTACTATACTATATGTGCATTAGTATGTGTGTATAAAAACTATACACATACAAGGGAAAAGGGGGGATAATTATTTTTTACCTTCATATTTCAACTTTATATGGTAACTAATGACACATGACACAGATGTTGAGATTAGTATATTCATGCTTTCTATTTTGACTTTTCTTCATCTATTTTTATTATATTATTATTTTTAGATTTAAGATTCCCAGTTTCGTTCTATCACCATTTTCATATTGCTATATAAATATGCCTGACTGAGAGAGATGTATGGATAGATAGATAGATAGA
>LOJH01001080.1:9002-24768 GCA_001685095.1 Ellobius talpinus | reverse complement strand
GGAATTGAACTCAGGACCTTTGGAAGAGCAGGCAATGCTCTTAACCGCTGATCTCTCCAGCCCCGAACTGGGTTTTCTACAGCCATGTGCCAGTCAGGGCAGGTCGGCAGGGGAGGAACACAGTCTTCAAAATCTGCCTGCACAATCATTTCCCTGACAATCAATGATGACAACAACAAAATTCACTCCTCACAATACCTTCCAGTGGGACAGCATACTGGCCAGAGAGCCACATCAACTTGAATTCCCCAAACCTGTGTCTTACAGTCATGGTTAGTTAGGCCCGGGTCAAATGATTCTCCGCAGTTCCCAGCCACTCCTCAGTTTCTTCTTTCCCTGCTTAGAGACAAGGCCGACTCTCCCCACACCCATGAACACACTCTGAAATGATTTCTGTAAGAATTACTTCCCAGCTGTATACACAGGGGAAAAAAGGCTTAGGTAGTTGCTCTACCCTCTAAACATTATGGAAAAACACGGCCTTAAAAGCTCATGGAAAGCAAACCTTCTGATCACGTTGAAGTCTTACAAGGTTGGTTATTGTTTCAAACAATCCCACAGGTGCATATCTGTCCAGCTTTGGTTAGACCACAGGAAAGTGCCACAGAAGAAATGGTTAGGACTTAGTGTCATTACAAACTAGTAACACCAAGAATCTAGTATGTTCCTGGATCCAGACCGTCTTTATCCACATGACCTTATAGAGTTCTTGCAAGAACTTCATGAGGCAGGACTATTTTTATGAGCCTTTTATAGATAGGGAAACTGAGGCTGAGCTGTGAAGGAGCTTAGTAAAGAACAGACTGGAAAGACAGGGATCCTTCTGAACAGGTAAGATGGCCACCTATCCCTGACCACATCCCTGACCCCATCCCTGGCTCCATCTCTGACTCCTTCCCTGGCCACATCCCTGACCCCATCCCTCCTCCAGCCTCCTCTGCTTACTCAATCTCTGCTTGTGTGACATTCTTGTTAGCTGCCATTTTTTCTTCCCCTGAGACAGACCAAACATTTGACTGCTATGGCCTTCCCAGAGAGTCTCAGGAGATAGTCTCTATTCTAAAAAGACTAGTTAAGAACCTGGCAAGCCTCTACCATACTGTCAAGGTAAAGCTGCCTAAACTCCAGCTAAATACCTGCTGGTATGAAGATCACGCAAAAATATATGAGTCTCAAGCAGGAAAACAAGAGTGACTGGCCAATTCCAGTGTGCCAGAGGTATGGACAGCCCTTACTGTCATATCTGCACAAATACACTCACCCACTTATTTTCATAGATGCCACACCTATGACCATTTTCTCCATAACATTCAGGAATGCAAGCAGAGCTTGCAGGCAGAGGCAGACACGTCAACGGTGTTCCAGAGGTAGGCTACAGCTACCCATAACCTGACAGGTGCGGAGCTGGGGAGGAGACCAGCTGGAACAAACTCAAGGTTCTTACATACCCTTTCGATCTCCTGGAGGTACAAGAGTGCGATGTCCCCGGCTTTCTCGTAGCAGGTGATGACATCCTGCTCCCGGTCCACATGGAGATTACTGGTTGAGGATGACACAGGCAGCTTCTCTAAACAAAGTCCTAAGAGCAAAGCAAAGTCAGAAGCCAGATGAGTTGGTTTTCATGGGACTTAGTTTTAGGTTTTGGAGGGCCAGAAAATGGTCTGTGCCATAAGAGGCTGATGGAGAAGTGGATCCTCTACCCTGTCCTCCTTGAATTGAGACAGGGCCTCCCTGTGCAGTACTGGCTGGCCTGGAACTCCCAAGTAGACCAAGCCGGTCTTGAACTCACAAAGATCCACTTACCTCTCCCTCTGCTTCTCAATTAAAGGCATGTGACGCCACACTCTGATTGTCCTTTCTCTTAAAGACAAATGGAACATCAAAATGAAGCACCAGGAGGAACATTTACAGTGGCAGAAGAGGCCACTCACAATACACAGCCGCCTATTTCAGCTTGATGCTCAGTGTGACCTTGAGAGGGCCCTTCACCACGAGCTCTTAAGTCCTGAAGACTATGAGGGTCATTTTTATACATCAGCATCACCAGGCAATGGGGTGCTAGGACGTTTGGACAATTATTCTGGGTGTGTCTGTAGGGTGTTTCCCTTCCCTAAGTGGGCAGGCCTCTTCCAGTCACCAGAATAGAACAGGACAATAGCTGGGATAGAGCAAAGCAAGGCCTTGCCTGCTTGAACAGCAGCATTGGCTCCTCTTGGCCTGGGGCCTGCTGGCTCTCAGACTGAAACCTATGCCACTGGTCTTTGGGTTCCCAGGCCTTCAGAATGGACTAGAAGCACACCAGCAGATCCCTTGGGGTTCTAACAGTCAACTAAAGGTCTTAACTCCCACTGACCCTGTCCCAGGAGCGTCCTAATACAAAACTCACTCAACGATGCCCAAAGCTCTTCAACAATTTTCAAAAATAAACAAATCTGGCTGCTCTTTTTTATAGCTTATGCATCCCCAAAGGCCTTTATGTTAAAGGTGTGACCCCCACAGTGGTGCTAATGGGAAGGCATGGAATCTTTTAAGAGGTGGTTGCTAGTGAGACATCTTTGGGTCACTGGGCCATGCCTTGGAATAAGGTTTCAATGCCCTGAGGGAGCATTACTTAAAAACTAGGAAATCTTACCACATTCAGACTAACACTCAGTTCTGGACTAAAAGACAACCCAGAACATTGTCTGGAGGCATTTTTCTCATAGATGGGCAAACAACTCTTTGCCAGAGGAGAGTTCAGGATTATGTACGAAAGCAGGAGAGGCTGAAAAAATACAATGTGAGGATGAACAGACTTTTTTTGGTTTTTCGAGACAGGGTTTCTCTGTAGCTTTGGAGTCTGCCCTGGAACTAGCTCTTGTAGACCAGGCTGGACTCGAACTCACTGAGATCCACCTGCCTCTGCCACCCGAGTGCTGGGATTAAAGACATGCACCACCACTGCCTGGCACGCAGACACTTCTTGAGCCCAGTGTCCACCAACCTTCAACTGGCCTAGAGAGATCAGTCTTTAGCCACCAAAAGGCAGAGGGAGAAGACACGGTGGGGATGCACTAATATTCCAAGTGTGGACCCCATTCCATGTCTTTTCATGGCTTGCTAGCTCATTTTGTTCTCTTGCTAACTAACATTCCACTTACCTACCTATCTTTGAGTGGTTAGCTTGATTGCTTAGTTTTGGCTATTGGAGAAGTTAAAAACACACATGTGTAGGATTGTTCTGTCGACATGTTTCAAATCAACTTAGTAAATACCAAAATGTGTGCCTTCTAGTTCACGTGCCAGACTATGCTGAAGACACAGTCTTGGGAGAAAATGCGCCACACTTCTCGCCTTCTGACTCAGACCAAGAGTCGCTGCTTTCCAAGGTGCAGGACTGAGTGAGTTCCTGGTGCTCTGCTTGTGCCCAGCACTGGTGTTGCTGGCTCTGGGAGTCAGTATGATAGGTGCACTAGTGGCATCTCGCTCTTGTCTTACTCTGCACTTCACTTTCGCATGCTTATCTGCCACCTGCAGGCCTTATCTCAAGTGCTGCCTGGTTAAATTTTTTGCTTTTTCAGTTTGGGTATTTAGGGATTTCCAGTTTTGAGTTTTAAGTATTCTCTGTATGAGAATGAGATTAAAATTAATTAATATTCAAATGAGAACCCTTTATAAATATTTCTTTTGTAAATATTTTTTCTCAAAATCTAAGACTTCTATAGAGTATATTCACAGATACGTTCATCTGTGTGTAGGTGAGCACAGAGATCAAAATCAGGTGTCTTTTCTACTGCTCCATATCACTTTTGAGATGGTTTCCTCACTGGACCTGGGGCTTCCCAATTCAGGTAGACTGCCAGGCCAGCAAGCCCCAGGGGCCCTTCTATCTCCAGCTCCTGGGTGCTGGAACTGTAAGCACTTGCCAGGCTTTTTTTATACAGAGGCTAGCGCTCCACAGGCAACATTTTACCAGCTGAGCCAGACCCCAGCCTTCCAAGTCAAACCCTTCTCTTTCCACTCCTTAGCTGGCATCTTTCAATTTAACTTTATTATTTATTTTATATATTTAACGTTATTCTAATTTTTATCAACTTTTCCTTTCATGGATTATACTTTAGATATTATAACTAAACCTCATTGGCAAACACAAAGTCACCTAGTTTTCTCCTGTGTTACCTTCCAGGAGCTTCACAGTTTTGCGTTTTATTTTGACACTTATGATCCATTTTGACCTAACACTTGAGGTCTATGACTGAGTTTTTCTTCTTTATTTTTCTGCATCTGTACTCAGTAGTCCTGGCATTAAGACTGCGCCTTTGTCAAAGTCTAGTTGACTCGGTTGGATGGATCTAGCCTTTAGCCCTGCTCTGTTCTACTGACTTACCTGTCTGCTCTTTTATCAATATTATGCTGTCGTGATCACAATATACTATTCTGATATCACTAGTGAAGTGTAATATACATGAGAATAAAATTTGCCTGTTTCATGTATTCAATTTTTTAAAATAAATTAAAAGACTTTATAATTTGTGGTAGTTTGAATAGGAATATCCCCTACAGACTTATGTGTTTGAATGCTTGGCCCATAGGGAGTGGCACTATTAGGAGGTGTGGCCTTGTTGGAGGAAGGACTTTGAGGTCTTACATGCTCAAGCTACAGCCAGTGTGGCACACAGTCTCTCCCTGTTGCCTGCGAATCCAGACGTAGAACTCTCAACCCCTTCTCCAGCATCATGTCTGCCTGCACAATGCCAAGTTTCCTGCCATGACAATTTTGGACTAAACCTCTGAACAGCAAGCCAGCTCCAGCTAAATGTTTATAAGAGTTGCTATGGTCATGGTGTCTCTTCACCCAAACTCAGACAAAATTTGAATTTAGAATAATCTCATCATCCTCAAATGCTGTTTTCTGCTTAAATGAAGTCAGTTCCCAGTCCTGCCCTCAGCTTTAGATTACCATCAATCTACAATCTCTATAGCTTACTCCTCTGGACACTTTATGTAAATGAAGTCGTACATGAAGCCTTTGGGAGTTATTTCTTTGAATGCATGCTTCCCAGGCTCATCCAGTATATAGCAAGTTTCAGTGCTGTTTTTATTGTCTTTTCTCTTTTCACAGTATTTTCACTGCTCTGACAGGCTGCACTTTCTACCCAACTGCCCAGTGCAGACACAGGTCATTCCCACTCTGGCTACTATAAACAATGCAGCTGTGAGTATTCATGGACAGCCTTCCTGTAGAGAAATATTTTAATATTCTTTTGTTGGCATATAGGGGTGGAATTGTTAGATCACATGACAAGTTTCTTCTTAATTTTTTAATTGCCAAACTGTTTTTCTAAACTAGCTTCAGCTTTCTGCATCTGGCCAGCCATGGATGAGCGTCCTGTCTCCACAGATCTGACATTGCTAATGTCTGACTTTTACACAGCATTGCCCCAGAGTGCAGGAAAAGGCATCTCATTGTGTTTAGAGTCAAATTTCCACAACCACTGACTCCAGCCACCCATTTGTTCATGTGCCTATTTGTTACCTACATATCTTCTTTAGTCAAGTGTCTTAAAATATTTAATCCACTAACAGGGTTACTAATTTTCCTACTGACTTGACAGTGTTTGTTTATTCTAGATATAGATGCTTAGATTTGTGATTTGGAAATATTTTCATTCTATGAATATTACTACTTCTCCTTCTCTTCCTCCTCCTCCTCCTTCTTCTCCCCCCCACCTCTCTTTACATTTTTTAACAGGGCATTTGCCCTGGGTGGACAGAGATCAACCATGATCTGTTTGTGCCACGCAAACAGGACATTTTTTAAATAGCAGAAATAAACTTTTGATGAAATCAAATGTATCCATATTTTCTTTAATTGGACTGAGTTTGTGCTAACAAGGCTTTGCCCTGCATGTTCCTCTAGAATTGGATGTTTTCTTTAATTGGACTGAGTTTGGGCTAACAAGGCTTTGCCCTGCACGTTCCTCTAGAATTGGAGGTTTTCTTTAATTGGGCTGAGTTTGGGCTAACAAGGCTTTGCCCTGCATGTTCCTCAGAATTGGAACCCACACTGCTGTCAGTTTTACATACACTGCAAGGTACAGACTGACCTAACCTCTTTGCGAATAGACCTCCAGCTTTCTAATTCCACATAACTGAAGATTTTCCTTCCCCGATGAGATACACGTTTGTGGGAAATCATATGGGCACCAATGTGTGCGTCTCCGGACTGTGTTCTGTTACAGTGATCTGTTTATGCTCACATCAATGCCTGGTGAGTGCCGTCACACTCACAGCTGGGAGAAATGAAGGCTGCTTGCAGGACTCTGGAAGGAGAGGATAACTCCACATTGGAGCCTGTTCTACCCTGAACTCTTTCCTCCATGCTTTTAGCTTTACTGATTTTAGTCTGTCTCTTTTTGTATAATAAACAGTAAGCAGAAATAAGTTTTCTGAAGTGTGAGCATTTTTCCTGCAATCAGTGGCCTGAAGACGGTCTTGAGAAACACTGACAGGCACTAGAGAACATAGCTGAATTCTTCTAACTTTGTCACAATGTGTTTCTGACTCTTTATAGTTGCTCTTATAAGTCTTTTGCTAGAAGAGAGTGTATATTCTACTGTAAGGTGGAATGTCGCATGAAGGTCGGTTGGGTCAAGTCAACACACTGTGCTCCTGGCCTTCTTTCTCTAACTTACTAATAAGTCTTCCTGCTCTACATTTATTGAAACCGTGGTATTGAGTCGACCATAACTGTGCATCTTCCCATTTCTCTGTGAAGTTTCATCAGTTTTTCTTCATGTATTTTAAAGCTCTGCTACTGGCATATAAACTTTAGAATTGTTATTAAACCTTTAATAGATTGACTTCTTTGCTTCAACACCACCTTTGTCAACTTTAACCCAGTTCCTCCAATTCTCATTTGGTTAATGTAACCATAGCACATTTCTCATCCCTTTTCCTCTCAACCTACTGTGCCATTATTTTCTAAACTACTTCATATAGTCAACACTCGAACCTTCCTTATTTTCCATTGTGATGGCCGTTTAGTTTTAGTGTTTGGAACATTTACAGTCAGCTAAACATGGTGGCGCATGCCCATGATCCCAGTACTCTGGACGCTGAGGATTATGCATGTGAGGCCAGCGTAGGCTACACAGTGAGATCTGTCTCAAAAGACAAACAGACCCCCACAGTAACATTTACTGAAATTTGTATTTGTCCCACGTGCCCATGTTCTGTTTCTTTCCCCTCTATTTCGCTAGCTTATTTACATCACTTGTTAACTTACTAGCAAAAACGATGTCTGCTGCTTTTGGTTTTAATTGTTATAATCTGTTTCAAATGACTTCACATACTCTCAACAACCTTCATAACCTGTCCCCTCATTGCTAGTATTTGTATTAAGTAGTCAATTATATTTTAAAGAAACTTAGTCTTTTATTTTCAGTAATATAACTGGGCTCTTTTATGCTAAACATTCGTGTTGATTCACATTTCCTTCTGGTGTCTTTTTTCTTCTGCCCAAAGTAATTCCTTAAATATATTTGGTGGGATTGTCCTACTACTGCTGATTTCTTAGCTACATTATGTCTAGGAGATGCGATATTGATATTCATCTTTGGAGCTATTTCACTGGGAAGGGAATTGAAGGTTGGTGGCTTGCTTCTTCCTCTAAAGACGCTGCTCCACTGAGTTCTCACTTACATATTTCCTGAAAGGAATCCCATGTCTCCCCTTATATCTGTTAATTTATATGGTTCTTTTTTTCTGGCTTTATCATTGGCTGTGGGCAGTTTTTATTATGAAGTACTTGAAAGCGTCACTGAATTCCTAGAACTGAGTGTTTACAGTTTTGTAAAAACTCAAAACTGTTTAGCCATTATTTCTTCAAAAATGTTTATGTTGGCTGTGGAGATGGTTTAATGGGTAAAATACTTGCCATGATCCTTAGTTCAGATACCCAGAACAGAAATGTGGTAACACTTGCTGTAATCCCTGCACTCCTGTGGAGAGACAGGAAGCAGAGACAGGAGAACCCCTGTGGCCTGGGGCCAGCTCATGATATACATAGTGGGAAAACAAGAGACTTAGCCTCACGTAGGATGGGAGGCAAGAACCCACATCCAAGTTTGTTCTCAAACTTTTACATGTGTCCTGTAGTAAACACATGTCTGCACCCATACAAATGACAACATACAGATCACAGACACAAATAAAAAAATTAAATTTTTAATTCTAAGTTTTAGTATTTATTCATGGTCCAAATCATCAAGTAGCCTCTTCCAGTTCTGCCATAACTTCTTAACTTTTTTTTTTAAAGAAAATGTGTGATAAAAAAGAATAGACTCTTCTAGGCTGTGGTGGTGCACACCTTTAATCCTAGCTCTTGGGAGGCAGAGGTAGGTAGATCTGAGTTTGAGGCCAACCTGGTCTACAGAGTGAGTTCCAGTACAGCCAAGGCTATACGGAGAGACAATGTCTCGAAAAAACAAAACAAAACAAAAAAAAACCCAGATTCCTCATTTACACAACAGCCTCAGAACTACTAAAGGCAAGTAAGCAAGTGCTTGGTTTCAGCTTTATCTTGTTCTTTACACATTCACTAGCACTAAATTAAAAGCCACCAGGGGGGAAAAAAGTGAAATTGTTCCATAGTCTGCTCTTTTCTTGGATAAGAAGCAACCAAATAACGTAAGAGCTGAAACCAGTAGTTTAATACAAGGAGAACCAAACCAATACCCCAGAATATGTTAGAAGATGAAGAAAAATTGACCCCACTGATTGATACTGTGTTCCTGCAGGCTGAACTCTGGCAGCTAAAGCCCATGGCAGTTATCAAGCTATCCAGAGACATGCCAGAGCTCCGAAACCAAAGAAACACCAAATCTGTTCAATACAGCTTGATGATCCTTGTATTTTAGTAGGTTCCAAAGAGCCAAAGCCAGTCCTCTGGGTCTATAAGCAAAAGTCGCACATGGCTAGTAAGGGTATTTAACCAGCTCCACAACCTGCCCTCCACAGCAGAGGAGGCACAGTGCTTTGGGTGGGATCATGACCTAGATAGCAAGTCTGTAACACCTAAGGTCTGGGCTGCATGAGTCCACAGTAACGAGTCTCCCTTGGCCTGCGCAAGGCCCTCATGGTGTCGAACTAATGGTGGCTCCTCTTTCCCCCAACACTATGCCTTTCATCCTTTATGCACTGGACATGTATCAGAGCACAGGCAGAATTCTAACAACCAACTCAGTTCTGGAATCCTTAGGTATCTGACAAAAGCTGGGCCTCTGGACTGGGACGTGATTTTCAAGTACCAGGGTCATATCAGTTCTGTCTGAGAGGCAAAGTCCTAGGTCAGGCCCAGATCGGCTCCCATTAGAAACTGAGATGAAGCCTTGTCAGTCATCCTCAGTAGTGTTTTCAGTGACTTTCTTTCTCCCCCCTAGAAAAATGCATGATCAAAAATGGGGGGGGTCAGACTTGCTAAAGGGCTTCTATGATGTCAACACCTCAGTAAGATCTCAGTAAGATCTGCTTCTCCAAATCAAGCTGTATGCAAAAGGGTAGAAATTTAGTGTGTATTCATCTGTTCTCTCTAGCTGCAATTAAACATCAAGACTAGGCACTACACAGAAAAGCCGACGACTTAGTCAGAGGTTCAGTAACAGTGTTAGCATCTTCTCAGCTCTGATGAGAGACACTTCTAACTACACCCTAACAAGGTGTGCAGAATCATGGTAGAAGAAGAAAGGTCATGGTGGGACAAGAAGCAAAAGGACCAAGTACATTCTATTTAACAACCCACTCTTATAGAAACCTTAGTCCCTTAAGAGCTGCATCAGCACCTTCCGAGGTTGGCACCCCAATGAGCTAATCATTTTCCATTAGCTCCCATATCTTGACATTCCATCATCGAGTAGCATTACCACCCTGGGAACCAGCACACTAAGCTTTTGGGGGACACACTCAAGCCACAGTCAAGTCATAATAAAATGCTATTTGCCAACAAGACAAGGTTTAAAGCATTAATAATAAATATGGCTGACCACATTGCTGTGTTTCAAAAATGCAGAACACCCACCCAGCCAGTCTATGATCCATCTCCCTGCTACCAGATGAAGTTCCACAGAGGGATTAGGATCTGGCAGGTCCTTCTGTGAACTCATAATGATAAAATCATTTGGATTATACACCCCTTGCTCTCAAAGCTCTTCCACACACACTGGCTATTTAGTAACACTCAGCAAGTAATATCTTCACCTAAATATGTAGGGAAAGAGACTCTCCGAGGAGTTAACTGACTTGCCCAGGTGCTGGAGAGGAAGCCCCACACTGGGGGCCATGCCCTTTCCAGGCTGTCCAGGGTGTAGTGCTGAAAGCTGAGGTAGTACAAGGGGCCAAAGGAAGGACACTACTGGAAGACCAGGGGGAGGGAGGACACTACCGGAAGACCAGGGGAGGACATTACTGGAAGGTCAGGGGAGGGCTTTACTGGAAGGTCAGGGGAGGACATTACCCGGAAGGTCAGGGGGAGGACACTACTGGAAGACCAGGGGGAGTCTAGTGGTCAGGGTGCTGGATAGCTGAGACTCAGGCTGAGAGCAACGTGTCCAGCCTCTGCACTGCTCTATTTAGGTGGGACTACAGAATTCTCCCCTGTCCAGCTATATCTGAGAGCCCCCGTTCTTTTCTGGGTATAGAACTGACCCATGCTAATCAAGGTTCATTTAGGTAGGTCCTTCTCAGCACCTTGCACTATGCCTGGATTCGATGTGCAGTTTCTGATCTCCATAGCTACCCTACAAGGAAGGTGCTCATAGAACTTGTAGATATGACTGGAGTTAGGACACCACAGCTAACAATGATAAGTCACCTTGCTTTGACCCTTGTTCCCTGTAACTACAAAGCTCTCTGGCAATCCTTTTACTGAGCAGCTAACAGCAGTGAACTCAATGCCCAATCCCTGCAAGGCAATAAAAATGAGCTTCAAACTGAATCCTATGAACAATGCTGATGTTCTCTCCCACCAAGAGCTGCACCACCTCCAGCAATCCAAACCTCCAGGACCACCAGGGCCACCATATGCCCCAGGCCTTCTGTGCTATGAACCACTGAGACAATACCTTGTCCTACATGGCCGTACAGTCAGATTGATATTTTGATTCTTAAAAACCGCATGAACAGAATCACAATTTCTCAGTTATATGATGCAATAAAGCTGTAAATGTAACAGAGGACCTGTGAACTACCGCACCAGCCATTGCTCTCTCGGTTATCTTAACCACGGCAGAGGAACTCAGACACAGGGGAGGCACATCCTGAGGCCTCTGTAACCCAACGAGGGGTGGGGGAGGGTCTGTAATTGGACTTTGTAACTGGATGTACTAAACTTCAGTACAAGTTCATTCCTCTGATAACCCAACACCACAGCGTAGGCTTCAAAGGCAGTAAGACAATGTTTGGGGATCTCAAGTTCCAAAGTGGAAAGGAAATCCAGGAAGAGCCCGAGACTCACAGGCAAAGTCAGGAAGGCAGCTGGCCTGGAGTTGCTGAACTCGTGTGCTTGCCTCTAGACTCAGGGTTCCCACAGGTATCAGGTGTGTGGGGGAGGATGAGGTGTGCAGGGCATGGAGAGGGGACACAACCATGGAAACACCACATGCTGGGGATGCAGGAAAAGCTGTCAGGGGCCTCCTGTGAGGTTTCTGTCAACCCACAGCTTCTCTGAGTTTAAGTGGCTCCTGCCCAGAAGCCGTGGCAGAACCCTTTGGGGGACCACCAAGAACTGTTTTCCTTCTAGGCTCGGCATATCTTTCTCAGGAGCAGAACACATCTGTACACCAGGGAGACACACACACACACACACACACACACAAGCACACACTTCCAGAAGTGAAGCCAATCCTGGATTCAGCATTTACCTGCTAGAGCAAACACTCTTGCAGTGAATGTTTCTTCTCTATAATTCTGCAAGCAAATGAGATGCTAATTCAATCTGAAATACTCATGAAACAAGAGTCCATAATCTGAATTTATGCTCTTTTAAGTTTCCTTTTAAACAATATACCAGTATGTATTTAACATATAGCAATAACAGCTGTTGAGTGCTACCTGCCAGTTCTCTGAGAGCTCCATGACAGAGGGACTGGGCTTTGAGGTGATAGGAACTCATCCAAGATGACACAAAAGGACAGAGCTAGGATCCAGCCAGCCAGTCTGAGTGCACAGCTGTAGTTCTGGCATTCCATTACACTTGTCTCTGCCGCAAGAGTCTCTACGCATTAACCTAGGGCTAGAATGGCCAAGGATGTGGGTTGTAAAGGCAGGCTCCTTTGCTTATGGCACATAGATGACATTAAATGTATGACTGCTAAATGAGAGGCAGGCAAATCTCTGTGAGTTCGAGGCCAGTCTGGTATATAGAATGAGTTTCAAGACAGCCAAGGCTACACAGAGAAACCCTGTCTCAAACAATCATAATAATAATAAAAACAAAAGAATGGAAATGATGAAGACAGTGCCTGGCACACGGCAAGCCCCCAAGAGAGAGCGGTGACTGGCATGGCCGATGCTTCCGACTTTGTGTCATCACTGCCCTACATACCAGCAGCTGGAAAGACTCCAGGCGGGGGCATCATAGCCTTCACTCTGATGCTTGTCAATGTTTAAACAACAGCTTGGCCGAGATACTGTTCAAATATTATAAAATGAACTACAGTATATAATTCAATGGAATATCACCAGATAATTCCAGAACACTTCATCACTCCAAAAGGAAGCCGCCATCAGCAGTTCCTTCCCAAGCGCCCTCTCAGAACCTGGGACTACTCATCTGCTTTCTGCCTCTGTCTAGAAAAGGATGTGCCTTTTCTAGGCAGCTCATAAAAATGGGATCATATGGGATTTGATCTTTTGTGTCTGCTTAGATTTAGCAAAATATTTTTCAAGGTTTGCAGTTATTTAGCAAGTATTCCAGCTTTATTACTTTTGAAATTGGGGTGAGGTGCACAAACACAAGATTAGCCCCTTACGGGCTGCATTTGGTACAGCACTGTGTGATGACTACAATTAATTTTTAAAACCTCATCCCTTTTGATTGCCAAATAATATCCTACTGTGTAGAAGCTTCATTTTCTTTATCCACTCACAGACTGCCAAATTTTGGATTTTATTTCCACTTCTTGTTTAGCCAGAGTCCTGCCACAAACCCTCAGGCACTGTTTCTCACAGGAACCTACGCCTTCATTTTCCTGGCTATAGAGCAAGACATGGACTAGTAGATTATGTTGGCAAACTCTTTTCTGTTGTGCTATTTTTAAGGTCTGTTTGAAAAAAAATCATACCTACCATCTAACTATAGACCTGTGAAATACTGAGGCAAAGGGGCAGGGCTTTGGGCAGACAGCTGGCTTCGAACCCTTGCTTCTCCAAACAGCTGCCCTGTGAGTCAGGGGCCTGCTGTCTAACGTTTTGGAGACTGTTTCTCCTCACATCACACAAATGTGCCAAGTGACATTTGTGCCAGTGACAATGTCAGTGCCTGGCATTCAGAAAACACTCAGCCAACAGTTACCACCCTTGTCAGCAGGCATCTTCCTGGTGCCAGTGACAACTCCCTTCCATTTTCTTTTCAGGGCTATCTAAAAATATAGGAAAGCCTCAAGCAGAAAGTAACCATCACCCACATTCGAGCCCCTCAGAGTTAAGGGTGATTAGCATAGCTGCCACAGACCCCTGATCCCGGTGTGATGCCTTGTTACTGTGGCTGGGGCTCATTTGTTCCCAGAGAAGACTGGTCACACTGGGGACTCTGCAGTGCAAAATGGAACCCTTGCCCATCCCCCTACAGCAAGTGTGACAGTGACCAGGGAACACGTGCAACTGTCCTTGCCTCACTGCACAGACTCCAGTGAGCAGCAAGGAGATGTGCTGTCCTAGCTGGGATGGAGTCTCAGAGCAGCCACTTGTAGTGGAAGGAGGAGACATTCTTCAACAATGCAACAGGGCAGGTAAGACGCCAGCCATAAAGTCACCTAAGTCTGAGCTTGCTGACCTGAGTTTGATGCCTGGGATCTACATGGTGGAAGAGAACCATCTCCAGGAAGATACCCTCTGACCTCCGGACATGTGCACACACATACATGCACATACAAAGGCATTAAATGAATTCAGAACAGGCACTTCGGCAGACTTTCACTGAGAGCACTGTCCTCAACCTTTCTATGAACTGAGTTTCTGCTGCCTCCAGAGGGAAAACCAATGAGAAATCAAGTGACACAAGCAACATTAAATATGAATGCAGGTCAGCAGCAGCGAAAGGAATCGCGCTCTCCTTACAGCATCTAAATATAAACAGGAAGCTCTGACCAGCACCCTGAGAGGCGTGCTCCATTCCATAAAGCATACAGCGTGCAGTCTCCCAGCACATGGGAATCGTGACCCTAGAGTGGGAATGGGAGGGGAGGTAAAGGGGGTGGACAGTTCGCTAGTAGTTCTCCACCCCATCAAGGTCAGGCAGCATCCCTCCCACAAGTCCTGTTCCCCATAGCCGGCTTCCCACCATAGCAAAGTCCACACAGGAGCTCTGCAGTGACCCCACTCCTGCCTCCACACCCACCACACATCGACTTCCTATAAACAACTTTCTTTTCATCGCCCAAAGTCATCTCAAAGCTTCAAATGCAGAAAAGCAGCTTCTCAAAGAAAAACAATGGGACCTCTATGGTCCCCTGCCCACTCAGGAAATAGGGAAGCATACGCACGGGGAGTTTAAACTGTGCCCAGGGTCTCATAGGGTATTAGCAACACCCACCCTGATTTCTGACCCCAAGTTTTGTACTTTGGTACCTGCTTGGGACACAGTCCCCAACAGACCAGAGAACTGTCTGTTCTACAGCTCTGGGACCTCACCTAGAAGGTCATGGCCATTTGCAAACATGCAGTTCCTAAAACTTGAAATTCTGTCTCTTCAAAACTATCAAGAAATGCCTGGCCTTCCACATGGGCATCCTTAACTTCCGGGACTTTCTACCCAGGAGGATACAGGGCACGACTCCTGCTAAGGCTCTCTACCCTGGCACAAAGGTCCCCGTGCTAACTCGGTCTTTGCTGAAGCTGTCCCCAGGGCACTGGTGGCAGTCTGGTCCTCCGCCGACGATGGGTAGATAAGCCTGGGTGTGACCTGGCTGCTCAAAGACAGGCTGTATAGCTTCCTCCTAGAGAGGCTGTGTGTACCTCACTAAGTCCCAGTTAACAGACACCAGGCAAGTCCAGCTTTCTCCTGGCATCACAACTATGCCAATCTCTGAGACTGCAAATGCCAACTCGGTCTGGTGGGCACTGTGTTAGCCTGCCTTGTGGCAGGGCAGGGACCACGAGGAGCTAAGACCAGCAGATACTAGGAGTGGGGTGTGGAATGCACCTGGCAGGGAGCAACTGCGCATGCAACACTGGTTCCTGTCTGGGCCTTGACAGGGTTCCTGCGACCCCTGGTGGCAGCTGCCATCATGCTGCAGAACAACCTCTGACTGCTGTAAAAAGTCCTGAGTCTGACAGATGCGGCCCCCCTTGACTTGCTATGGAATTCTGGGTTCTAGGTTTTTAGTGTGTCCAGAGCTCCAAAGCGCCCCCAATATCCTTAAAAAAAAGAAGAAGAAGTCTGAGGGCTGGCTGCACTGTTTAGAAGAAGTCTGAGGGCTGGCTGCACTGTTTAGGAGAAGAAGAAGAAGTCTGAGGGCTGGCTGCACTGTTTAGAAGAAGAAGAAGTCTGAGGGCTGGCTGCACTGTTTAG
>LOJH01001079.1:36207-52260 GCA_001685095.1 Ellobius talpinus | reverse complement strand
TTCCTAGGGTATCTTTTATGCATTTATTCATTTCTTCAAATTTTTTGTTATTCTCCTTATCCATTTCTTTAAGGGAGTTTTTCACATCCTATTTAAGGGACTCTATCACTTTCATAATGTCTATTTTTTCTACTTCTTCTGGATTATGGTCTTCCTATTGTTTGTTTTCTGGGTTCTGGTATTATCATGTTGTTTTTCAGATTGTTGAAGGAATTCTTACATTGGCGCCTGCCCATGTCTTCCTTCAAATGCTCTCTGATGGACCTTCTGGTACAAGATCAGGGCCCCTTGTTGACCAGGGACCTTGCAGACAAAAGGCCTAGCTTGCTGTCTGCATGCTTAGTGAAACAAAGGAACTCCTGCCCAGTTGTACTCACCACCCTGTCCCAGCCCCAAAA
Organism: Ellobius talpinus; assembly: GCA_001685095.1. Classification (NCBI taxonomy): domain Eukaryota; kingdom Metazoa; phylum Chordata; class Mammalia; order Rodentia; family Cricetidae; genus Ellobius; species Ellobius talpinus. The sequence continues at coordinate 51,862 of LOJH01001079.1, read as the reverse complement.
CAGACTGAGCTGGGGGATCTTGTGGCCCCGAAGAAGGGAAGGGGTGCCTGGCCCTATGTACATTTTTTAAATGCACTGAGACCCATTTAGAGGTTTATTTTTTGTTCAAATTTGTCTTTATTGTGTATCTTTAATTATTTTCTGTCCAGGAGGCCCTTTTTTTAATTGCTAAGCAACTGTGGTTAGAACGAACTGGCAGCCCTGCTTGTTTGCTCTACCCAGTCCAACATGGTGTAGGCATGTTCACCATGTCTGCTAGCCATGCTCACTGCCCCAGCTTCAGAGATGCAGTGGTCTATGCTGTCATTAAGCAACTAGTATCATACTGCTCACAAACGCCATTTAAGTGCAGGACCTCCTGAAAGAACCAGAGTTTGTTCTGTCAGCATGGACCTGTAAGCTAATTTTAAAAGTAGCCACACATTTTTTGCTGCTTATGCTGAGTCAGGCAACCTTCTCTTAAGGGAGCCACACCTTTGTTCACTGCCAGCAAATAGCATCTATCGGAAAATTGCAGCCACCAAGACGCTGCTCTGTTTTCTTGTGTCTAGAATTTTCCCAAGCTCTCTTAGTTTTTATGTGGATATAATTGACCCACGTTGGTGCACCATTATGGAAACAGAGATTGCTCATACATTTCCCAACTGTTCAGAATTGAATTAATTACAACACTGTTCAGCCAATGATTCTGGCATATTTCTAGCTAGCTGTAACATCTTGAATTAACCCATTTATATTAATCTATGTATTGGTATGAGGCTGAAACTTACTGGTAAGGATCCAGTGACTGTCTTCTTCAGCATATATATAGAGTATCTTTGACTCTACCTACTCTCTCTCTCTCTCTATCTCTGTTCAGATTTCCTGCTTGGCTTTACTATACTCTGCCACAGACAAAACCTTATTATCTAATCATCATAAAATACATTCACAGCATACAGAGAGGAGTCCCACATCATGTGCTCTACTGAGTAGAGCACCCAAGAACTTCACTATTCCAATGTGTCCAAGAGTATAATATCCAAATTCTACTGATAAACCCACCAAATACTCAAGTATCCAATCCTTTGTCTGCTTTTCCTGGGTCTCATGCTCTAGCTCTAAATGACAAAAGACCCAGTCATGGTGCACACCTGTGGTCCAATTGCTGAGTAGGCTGATGCAAGAGGATCATGAATGTGAAGCTGACTTGTGCCACTCACCAAGTTCAAGGCTATTTTGTCCTACATAGTAAAGCTATGCAGCAAGATTTTTATATCAGTTTGACACAGGCTAAGTTCTTCTTGGAAGGGAAAATCCCAATTGAGAAATGCTTCCAGAAGATTGCCCTGTAGGCAAAGAAGTGGGGCATTTTCTTGAATAATGTTTGATTTAGGATGGCAAGCCTACTGTGCGTGGTGATCCCTGCTAGGCAAGTGGTCCCAGGTTATATAAGGCAGGCTGAGAAAGCCATGGGGAACAAGACAATAAGCCATATACCTCCATGGCCTCTGCTTCAGCTCTTGCCTCCAAGTTCCTGCCTTGACTTCCTTTAATGATGGACTATAACATGAAAGTTTAAGATGAAATAAATCCTTTCCTCATCAATTTGCTTTTAATCATGTTGCTTTATCACAACAATAGCAACCCTAGCTAAGGCAGGTCCTACTACCCCACAAATAAAACCGACAAATCTCAAATATCCATAGCTAAATATAAAAATGGTATCTCTCTGTTACATTTGATTTTGTGCCAATTCCATTATTCATTTCCCATGGTATATAGCATTTTCTCTCTTATCTAAAATACCATCATGTTTGTTCAGATTGCTATATCAAAACAACATTGACCTATCCTTCCTTCGTTGGAAACTGTCCCACTGTCATTCTTCATGAAAGTCTTCCTGTACTCTACACACTGCTCTTCCCTCAGCCCATCTCTATACATATTCCTCTCTCCACCCATCCTAAGCTTGACCATAATTATAGTAGATTAATTTATTAGAATGGGAAAATTGGGTTTTATTCATAGGAATCAATTTAGTACAATCTTAAGTAAGCCTCTTTTTAAATGATGAGTCTACTGCAGGTACATACTTAGGTTTACTCTGTAAGGAATACAGTTAAACTAAGGAAATGCTGGTTATGACTCATGTATAATGAAATGAAAACAATATTATCATTAAACACCAAATAAAGCCATTGATTCCATGTATTATTCTGACAGTTTTTAATTGAATTGCATTTCTCCTGCTTCAGTTCTTAATTACACAGTTCATGCAGAATATTTATTTTTTATGCACAGAATAGAATAATATCCTCTTTTGCCTTACCTTAGTATCTAAAAATATAAGTCTATTGAGAACAGAAAAGTCTTTGTTGGTCTTAATCAAAGCAAAACTCCTTTTCACCTGAGAGCTGACTGTGTAGCTGTATCGTGAGACAATTACCAAGAACAGGGACAATGGGGCTACTTCTTGTTGCATGTACCTCCCCTGACTTGTGGTTAGCCCTTTCCAGATTCTATCAGAGGAGGAAAACAGTGACATCATACTATCTGGCACAGGAAGTCTAGCAGGACTCTGCAGACTGCTAATGAGCTTTAACTCTGTCTAGGCTGCCAGCTCTAAACAGAACAAAGTCAAATAGAAACTGATAAACTTGGGGGTTAGATGTAATTAGTGAGATAGTAAATATGAATAGTTTTTCCTTGGTTAATTTGTCAAAGACTTAGAGGCAAAAATCAAGGCTCCTTTTTCAGGTATGTGGCATATCACTGAGATTCCATGATGTGAAAATAAGCAAAGAGAGTAGTGTCTAATGAACCTAGGAAAGCTGGCAACAACAACTGGATTTCCATTGGTTCAGAAGAGGTACAAGGGATAGAAAAAAGAGCCCTGTTCTCTCTACCCATACCCATGGTAGTGACTTACATAGGTCTTCTGCTAGGTTCATATCATACATTATTCTATGCCAGCACAATTTTGTTTCCAAGATGCTATCGAGAAGGGACAGTTGTTCCTGTCTATTGTTATCAAATGATAGATAAATAGGTACATTATTTATAGCAAACATATAATAAAGGCAAATGTTTGTATTTCCAGCTAAGACAGTATACCAGCAACCCCTTAGCTGGTGAAAAAACCTTGGAATTATGAACCAAAGGTGACCTTGAATCCATTTTCGGTGTCCTGTTGGCATTCTGAATGAATTGAATAAAGACTGAGACATTGTTTTCATAGGTAGAAAGCCACATGTGACCAGAATATGAGTCATAGTCAGCAGTTAATGCATAAGAGGATGTAGAAGTGGCTGTCATTTGGACACTGAATTGGAGTAGATATGTAGGTCTCCTCCTTTTGAGAGCATATGATCTGAAGAGCTAACTCCCATCTCTTGTCTGCCTACTCTGACACTGCACTCTGCCTTCATTCTCAGGACCTCCTCTGATAGGAACACTGTCCTGGAGTGAGAATAGGATGGGTCATTTTTATACTCACATTAGCTGTGTCCAAGCTCATCTGCCAGTATTCCCCTGTGCAGTGTGCTACATCGCATTCTAGTAAGCTTAACCCAATTCAGTCTCTTTCTAATTCCCAACCCACCTTTCAATAGAAGTGAGCATGCAAAGGCAAGTGTCCAAGAAATAAGAGGAAAATTGAGAGAAAGCAAGGGAAACTGACACACAGTTTCTTATATATTAGAGGCACTATTAGATTTTATATCAGTTACTACTTTGTTTTGACATCAGTCAGTTACAGATAATACTGTATGTCTGTGTATTACAAAATGCATGTTTATAAGATGCACAAATAATATATATATTCTGTGACATATAAATTTAATATATAGAAAACAAAATATGTGAACTAAACAAAATAATTTTAAATTTCAATGCTAAGAGCTTGTCCTACATACTTCATAATATTCCTGGCTAAGATTCCACAGTAACGGGTAGCTGATAAGCCTACAAATAATGTTGATTTTCTATACTAATTGTTCCTAATGTTGCAAAGTATTGCTTATGACACTGAAACATCTATTTCAAATCAATTTCCTCTAAATGCCTTTCACAGCTACATCGTTTTTTATTAAAAAATTAAAACATTGTATATTTGAACTATGTGGCTTTGTTCCACACAAATTCGCCAACATCTAAAAAGATTATGAGGGAGATAAAATTGTGCTTACAAGAGGTGCTCCTTCAGAAGGGTTCAGGAAATTATTCTTTCACTATTCAAAATGGAAAACCATAAAACATGGAAATTATAACAAATTCTTGGCATGGATTCACATAAAGATGGCCTGCCAACATTGTAATTAAGGAGAACAGGTTGGCTTATCAACTATAATTGAGAGAATACTAATCAAAGGGAGGTTTGTCTGAGGAGAAGTCAATGAAATGAGGCCCCAACACAGCCTGCATCACATTTCCCCTTGACATGCTTTGGAAAGAACACTCCTCTTTACCTTGCTCTTGAAGTAAGAAAAATAGTTAAGTAAAACCTCCAAATGCATCTGATGGAAAGGTCTAGTGGCAATTAGATCAGGAAGCCTGGTGGTGCTGAGGGGGTCTTTCCAAAGCTGGGTACCAAAAGGAATCAAGTAAGGGGCCCTATACCAGATGGGAGTTTGTCTCTCACGGTACCTGTACTTGGACCTTTTTGAAGGTCCATAAGAGTCACCAAACCACTTTTTAATATAAGACTACACAGATTTATTCTGACAAGGTATGGAAGATAGAAACTGGCACATTTTCAAGAAAAGAAGAAATCGGGACATGTCTTAGTGGTGAATATCTAGCTGCATAAGATATTCACCTGAGTTCAGATCCCCAAATCTACACAAAGCCAAGCACAGTAGTTAGTATCTGCACTCCCCACACTCCTATGGTGAGATTGGTGATAGAGACAGGAAAATTGGGCAGTCAGCTAGCATGACATATGCAGTGAATGGGGCCCTGGCTTAGAGGAGGTAGAAGGTGAAGACCAATACCTAAGGCTGTCGTCTGACTTCCAAAGATGCATCACGGTACACACACAACAGAAGAGAGAGAGAGAGACTCATACACACAAAGATTACAAAAGTAATGGATAGATACAAAATCAGCTAGCAGAATGCTCCCTATGAAATATATTCCTTATTTTCTTAATGTCACCTCCTTTAAGAGGCAGATTTTCTCATTGTATCACTTCCTGATTGTAAATTAAACATCATATGAATAACTTGCTTGATGGAATTCTAGTGATCTAAGGTTAATGCTTAACTATTAACAGGAAGTAAGGTTCCAGGTACTGTAATCAAAGGAGAGTACCAATAGAGTACAATTCAGCAAATGCATTTGGAGCCTTATAATAAAGAAACTTCAGTGCTAGGGGACTTGGAAACAATGAAATTTATATGAAAGAAATCTGTCCCCTGGGTTGGGGTAGTTTATGTCTCAATATTGGAAGTTCAATGTTTTTTGCATCAGAAAAGTTATTCTTGGTGGTTGCTAGAGTAAATCCATGTTATTCTGCATGCTGAGGCAGTTCAGCTGAATCTAATTAGAACATCTGCAGATTTATGCAGCTTTCTGCATATTAAAGTCCTTACCCTTGTGAAATAAATATTTCTCTCCAATCCTTTATTTTGACCATCTCAGTGTTAATCAGATTAATATGGTATAAATTTTAACAACTGTTTTTATGATTCTGGGATTAATGGTACAATGCAAGTCTAAAATATCAAGACTATAAATAGTGGCAGTATGGGCTGGGTACCCACGCCATCCTATTGGCCATCAGTTTTTACTTGGAAAAAGAGTGAGTGAGTCATGAATGTAGTCATGTGCCTTTCCTGGTTAGTTTTTCAGGGGTTTCCAAGGTGATCCACGCATTCCTGGGAATTTTAATGAGAACTCATTGGACTTAGAAAACACAAAATATCATATAGGTAATTAAGCAAAAGAAAGGCAAATTCAGTTTGTTTCTGCTACTTAGAAAATTACTCAAATGCAAGAAGAGGTGGGTATTTAGGAGCTGAAGAGATGGCTCAGAGGTTTAAGAACACTGCCTGCTCTTCCAATGGTCCTGAGTTCAATTCCAGCAACCACATGGTGGCTCAACTATCTGTAATGAGATCTGGTCTCCTCTTGAGGAAGAGACCTGGTCAGCATCCTCATCATCTTAAACCATGAAATCCAATATGGACAAGTTCAACAGAATGGCTATATATGGGCTGCCCATGCATTGTCATACACAGGCTGCCCATGCATGCTTCATATACAGGCTGCCCATGCATGCTTCATGTATGGGCTGCCCATTCATGCTTCATATACGAGCTGCCCATGCATGCTTCAGCATTGTCGGGGCATAAATTTCAACTTTAATATACGTCCAGCTGCCTCTATGAGCAAGGCTATTATCTTCCATGGTTAACAAAGGACCAAGACATAATACTTCAAGTCAGGACATCTATATTAAGCAGCCTTTCATATCAGAATATGAATACTTTAAGCAAATAAGTGAATTCCTTGTCAGTCTGATAACAAACAACACATTAGCCTCAAATTAAAGTTTGTATCTATTTCTCCTGAAAAGCAACCTAGTACAATGACTTTATGCTTGAGTCAGAAAGCCCTATAGAAGAAGTGCACCTGTCACTAACCAGATAAGACCCACAAGACAGTAATAAAGCACTCAGAGGCTTAAGTACTTCATGGGTAACAGAGAAAGGAAAAACATTTACCCAGGAATAAAGCATTAAATGATATAATGTGTGTAACTTGTACATGTGATACACATATATGCACACACACAAGGTAAAAACATAGAGATAGGAGCCTTAAAATGGAACATGTAAAATAACCATTTCCTTGGGTTAATAACATGTTTCTGTTGGTAGAGTGCATTCCCAGTATCTGCTATGAGAAAGAACTTATCCAGGCATGTATGTGATGTACATACTCATGAGCAGGAAATTTCAAGGAAATTTCAAAGGAAATTTCAAGGCTGAGTTTCAGCAATCTGTGCCTTAAAAGCTCCCCCCATGGGAAGCACTACTTTATGCATTGCCTCAACTGTCATTGTACATCTTACATCTTATGTACGTTTCAGGTAAACGACAACTTAGTATTTTCCAATATATGAAAGAAAGCCATGAGTAGAGCAAGTAGAAGGGAAACTCTGTTGGGGGAACAGAGCTGAAAACATCATCTCCCAAAACAGAAAACCTTTCCACAAAGTAAAGAATTTTATTGTTGAATAATATTAACACAACACAGGTAGTCCCCTAGCATAATAGAATGATCAAAAGGGCTGTGCCCTCCTACACAGAAGAGCAGATGCAATGAATGGGATTCAAGTTGCCCAAGACTCATGATGACAAGTTCTCCCCTAAGGGCTGCTAAAAACATACCCTGTCTCTACACATCTTCTAAATCACTTGGCTAACACTACCTATGTTAGCTGTGTGCCTTTATCCACAGGACTCTTAATGACAACAGGTTGTTTTGCAACTTGGAATAATGGGCTGTGTTCCCACAGGAGCTACAAGACAGTGCTGCCTTCTTTGGGAATTATATGTCCAATAGCTGGCTCAAGCCTTGAGAGAGACAGTCTAGACCAGGCAAGAGGTTTATTTAGCTTTAAACACAATTCTCATTCTCATGCATTTCAAATAGACCAAAAAAAAAAAACAACCAAAGTTTCCAAAATAAATGTCCCAAGCAGAAGAGGATGGAGGTTTTTCTCTTTGTTTTCAGCAGGGAAAATTACAAGCATTTGCCTTTTAATTTGCATTGACCCTTATAAAATGCTTAAGTTAAAGTAATGTGTAGTATTGTAGAGTAGGACAGGGGAAACCAATAAATGTGTGTGACACAATCTAATTTATATCTTTAATAAGCCAGCCTCCTTGGCATTATGTCTGGAGAAAAGCACAGCATTTTCATGGCTATTCTTCCCACAACTGAATAATCACATGTAATCATGGAAAAAAACAGAGAAACCTAAATTTGCAAACTCTCTTCAGAACCAGTCAGTAAAGGCAAGTTCCAATAAGGCAGGACCAAGGACCCGTTACAAACTGCAGTGCACTAACGAGTTATGACGTGGAAATGTAGGGTGGGAACCTAGACTGGATCCTGGAGCAGAAACCTCAGAGGAACAGCTGGTGAGATGAACGTGGTCTGTAGTTTAATGAATAGCATTGAATCAGGTCAGTTTTTTAATGTCCATAATTAGGGATATATGTAAGACATTAAAGTTAAAGGAAGATCAGTAGGTTGTATGTGAGAACTTTCCAAAAGACTTTTAACTTTTGTAATCTGAGTATTTTTTATTTAAATTAATTTTTTAATTGTTAAAAAGAAAATTATAGAACCAGAGAACACTGGGTTAAACACACACATGATAGAGAGATAAATGACTGCTGTGTTTTCTCGTAAGTGAAAACTACAAAAGTGAAATTCATAAAGCAGAGAGTGGCTACTAGGCATGGGAAGAAAGTAGAGAAGAAGATCAGGTGGATCCATTATCCCAAGCTGTCAGGTAGGAGGAAAGCATTCTAGAGTTCTACATGTAGTACAGTAGGGGAAAAAACTGTACACACTCCACCAAAAACAAAAGAAAACAAACAAAAAAAAAGAATTTCAACAAGAGACAAGAGAGGAGTTTGAAGTTTCCCAGAAGAAAGAAATGGCAAGCATTTAGGAGACAGAAATGGTAACTTCCATGATTAGACCATAACAAAGAATTCACATATTGAATTAGCACAGTTCATCCACAAAGATGTAGAGTTATCATGTGTCAATTAAAAGACATCATTTATCATTTTTATTAAGAACTTTTTAATGCAATCTTTTCTCATTTTACATAGCTACCCCATTCCCACTCCCTCCCCTCTTCACACCCCATCCTTCCTGCCACCCCCACCCACTCCTCAGAAAGGGTAAGGCTTCCCCTGGGGAGTCAACAAAGTCTGACACTTCACTTCTAGGCAAGACCACTGCCCTTCCCCGCTACATCTAGGCTGAGAAAGGTAGCCCTCCAAAGAGAATGTGCTCCAAGATGCCAATTCAAGCATTAGGGATTAATCTTGGTCCCACTGCCAGTGACCCCACAGAGTGCCCAAGCCTCACAACTGTCCCCTGCATTCAGTGGGCCTAGTTTGGTCCTATGCAGGGTTCCCCATTATCAGTCCAGAGTCAGTGAGCTCTCACTAACTCAGGTTAGCTATTTCTGTTGGTATCACCATCATCATCTTGATCCCTTTGCTCATATTATCACTCCTCCCTCTCTTGGACTGGTCTCTGGTAGTTCAGTTAAAGTGCTTCACTGTAGATCTCTGTATCTGCTTCCTTCAGTTGTTGGATGAATGTTATACGATGACAATTAAGGTAGTCATCAATCTGATTACAGGAGAAAGACAAATTAGGCTTCCTCTCCACTGTTACTTAGACTCTTATCTGGTGTCATCCTTGTGGATTCCTAGGAATTTCTCTAGTGCCCTGTTTCTCACTAGTCCCTTAATGGCTCCCTCAATCAAGATACTTCTTTCCTTTCTCTCCTTCTCTGTCCTTCCCCCTTCTTAAGCATGCCATTACCTCATGTTCTTCTCCTTCCTCCCCTTATCTCCTCTCCCTCCTCTTCCACCCTCCCTTCTCCACCCTATATTCCCAATTTTTTCAGGAGATCTTCTCTACTTCTCCATCCCAGGGGAATCCATGTATTTCTCTCTTAGAGTTCTCCTTGTAACCTAATTTCTCTCGGATCATGGACTATAACTGGTTATCCTTTGCTTTTTGAGTCTAATATCCACTTATGAATAAGTACATTTTGTTTCTCTAGCTGGATCTGGGTTACCTTACTCAGGATGGTTCTTACTAGTTCTATCCATTTATATGCAAATTTTAAGATGTCATTGTTTTTTACTGCTGAGTAGTACTACATTGTGCAAATGTATGACATTTTCTTTATCCATTTTTCGGTTGAGGGGCAGTAGGTTGTTTCCAGAATGGGACCTCCTGAAACAGAGAAGCTTCTGTAAGGTAAAGGACACAGTCACTAAGACAAAATGGCAGCCAACAAAATGGCAGCCTACAGAATGGGAAAAGATCTTCACTAACCCCACATTGAACAAAGGACTGATCTCCAAAATATATAAAGAAATCAAAAAACTAGAATCAAAATACCAAATAATCCAATCGAAAAATGGGGTACATATCTAGACAGAGAATTCTGAGAAACCATCTTACATCAGTCAGAATGGCTAAGATTAAAAACACCAATGTTAGCTTATGCTGGAGAGGATGCAGAGTAAGGGGAACATTCCTCTATTGCTAGTGGGAGTGAAAACTTGTACAGACCCTTTGGAAAGCAGTATAGCGGTTTCTCAGAAAATTGGAAATCAATCTACCTCAAGACTCAGCAATACCACTCTTGGGCATATACCTAAAAGATGTACACTCATACCACAGGGACATTTGCTCAACTGTGTTCATGGCAGCATTATTTGTAAAAGAGACCATTTTCAAGAAGAAAAGATCATTTAGACTACTGAGTGAGTGGACTGACAGAGGAAGAAGTTGGGAGCTCATTAAGAAGTAAGTGAAAGTTCATAGTTTCAAGATGGTACAGGCAAAAATGGAAAAAGCTGGGAAGTGCCGGGCACTATGGAGACAAAGCTTATAGGGCTTAGACTGTCTCATGTGAGACATGAAGGACAGGGATCATTTATAGGGTGTAGCACAATTATATTGTGATGTGTCATTGCTCTGAGGACACTAAGGATGACACCCTTTTAAAATGTAATGATCCTTGGTTATGAATTCTCTAAAATATCCTATTGTAAGCTGAGCTTCCTGGAAGAGTTGATCAGTGTTGTAGTGGCTAATGTAAGATTAAAATGTTATCCTTACAGAAGCAGCTACAGACACATCAATTGCTGGTTCAGACCTGTGTGTAAGAACCACCCAGCCTGTCTAAGGCTTCTTTTCAGCCAGTGTTTAGTTTTACATTCCTTTTTATCCCCTCAACTTCTCCCAAAAGATCCTAAACCACAACCAGAGAACTGATGAGCTACAGAAGGCCACCAGGACCATAGCTGGACATTTTGATTCTTTTGGCTGAGCCAATTGTAGAAGCCAGAACAAAACCACTCACTGTCTATTTTTACTTATTTATTTAAAAAGTTACTATGCTACATAGAATTAAAGGTTTCTAATTTAATTAAACTAAAATTCTCAAAATTGCCAAGTGTGGTTCAAATGTACCACTAGAAAACTTGCTACTTGATAATGCATGCTCTATATGCATATGAGTGCTCTAAGCTTATGTGAAAGTGACTGAGGAAGAACCTGACCTTCACTCTGACTACCATATGAAGCTGTACACATGTGAACAGTCCCACAGTAACACAAATCTATATCATTCACATTCATATGTGTATACACATAAACACAGATTTAATATTCAAGCAAACCATCCTAGAAGAAAACATGAGCCATACTTTATGGGAATCACTTTTAAAATACCTGTAAGACCTACAAATCCTTAAAAAAAATTGATAAAAATGTGGATTATAATTAAAAATATTTCTAAGTAAAAAATACCACAAGTAAAATTAAAAGATAAGAGATGAATTAAAAGAACAAACTTGCCAGACATAGAAAACAAAGGTTAAAATTTTCTACTAATCTATAAGATCTAATAAAATAGAAACCATGCACATGTTTCCAAGATAAAAAATCAATTAAAATTGTATATACAAATGTTCAATAACCAGTGACAAAATTTCTGGCTTTTGAAAAATATTGCATTGGAAATTAAGCTATAGCATTTGGGAATGCAGCTTGCTTCTGTAATTCCAGCACCAGGTAGTGGATGAAAAGGATCAGGACTTCAATCACATTTGGCTACATTTGGTTTATGGGTCTCCTTGACCTCATGTGGCTGTATCTCAAAACAAATACAAATCAGAATGAAACAATTAACCTATGGCATTTTGCCCATAATGCCAACATCTTATTTTGTGAGCATCATATTTGAAAGTGTAAAAAATGGAAAAGTGCATTATTATTGGGATGCAAGATGATAGAGCTGTTTGAGTAGCAACTTAACCACATCTACTAGAATATAGAAAATACAGAATTCAGCCGTGACTAAAAGGCAGAGTGCTTGTTTATCAAGTACGAGCCTAAATTCCATCGGAAGTCCTGTGATAATAAATGGCACACACCCCATTGCAAGGATCTGCACCTCCTAGAAGTCTCTACTCCATAAGTGCTCAACATGCTCACAAAAAGGGAGATTATGGCATTTTTTGTTTATAACAAATCATTATAGTTAAGCAGCAGAGACATAGTGATTCAACTGAAAAATATTTAAAATTGCAGAAAGTTATATAAAATAAAAATATCCAGGTGTCCTAATCCAGCTATTACTTTAAATCAGTAGTTACTCTGTAATGAAGTACCTTATGATCTTTAAAATTATGCTTTTCAATGTTTACTAATGAAGGAAAAGGTTATGTATTCCAAAGAGAAAGGCCTAATACAAGAACACAGACATGGGTGGGTGGGATAAGAAAGGTAGCTTCCAGGTAATCAATGTCTTTCCCTTGGACATCCAATTTCTCCAGTAATCAAAATGCACTTGTAATTAGGGGAAAGAAAGTGTCACAACTAATTGGCGAGTCAATAAGTATGGTAAAGTGCTTCATTTTCTCTCTCCAAAGTCTAACTGCTGAAGTGAAATGCTTTCTCATGTGAGGCACAGAAATGCAAAATGGTCCCATTTTCTTTCCAAAGTATCCACTGGGCTAGCCATTCCTGTAAGAGTTAATCTTTTCCTCGGGGGCTTCACAACTGCGCAGAGACCAGATTTATGAAACCCACATTGACTGTTGATCTTAACCATAGGGACTTTATAAAGCAGCCTGAGCGACATGCTACCCTGGCCTTGAGACGCAGTCACTCTAGGAAGCTTATTTATTTCTGTTAAGCAAAGAATGAACAGATGTTTCATCTTCTAAATATAAAATATTCACTCATCTCTGAAAACTCAGCCTCAACAAGGAGAGACGGTAAGGGCAGTGTTTAAAGAAATGCCTAAAGTTATAAGCTTGTGTGAGCATGCATAAAACCTCCTAAAGAACTGTGACCATCCAAGAGGCTCTCTCTGAATGGCTCTTTTATTCCGGTGAGTTGGCAGCATGAAAGGCACACTTTATTGTTCTGACATCACACTAGGGTGCAGACACAATCCTGTTGACATCAATACAATACACAACAGTGTAGTTTTTGTATCCTCTGTAGGTGTTCTGAAAGGACCCCACTGCTGGAAATCCTTTTTAAAAAATTGCAGGGAAATCCTTGTAATGAATAGAGCACAAAAGCTTTTCAGCTTCTCAGGAAAATGGGAGACTCGTAAGAAATATGGTGGAAATATTAAGCACACATATAGAAATTTCCAAAGCTAACAAAGAAAAATACTATCCTTTGCCCCAGTTCATAATACATTGCCCATATATCTAAACCTAGCATAATAATACTAGGTTTAATTAATACTAGGTTAACTAAGACAGTCAGTGCCCTGGAACTTCAGCAATTCAAGATTTTACTTTTATGTAGACAAGGTTTGCTCTTTCACACAACTGTTCCAATGCCTTCTGCTCTTGATCAAAATCACATTTATTGAAATTCTCACAAATGTGTCTTTATGGTCCCATCATCAGATTCCAAAGACTGCAGGTGTGGTTGGCATTGTGGATCATGTGTGAGGGAAGGAAGCCAGTGGGAAAGGAGACACAAGTAGCCAGATGCAAACTGTGCGCCCCAAGGGGTCCAGGATTCTGATTACTCAAGTGTATAAGATCTCAGAGCCTTGTTGTGTGCAGCTTAACTCAGGAGACAGACACAGTGGAAGCTACTCAGCCAAATCAATTCCTCTTGGGAATGAATATGTTCTCCCACTACAACCCCCATTACACACAAGAGCAGTTCCTAACATCAAGCTGTACTGTGTTCAAGTATTGAACTGAAATATTTTGGTGTGTTCACGCTGAACTCTCTGATGTGAGTGTATCCATACACATAACATCCACATTATACTGATTCTTTCCCAAAACTAACGGCTCACTCAAAATCAAGGCTTTAGTGAGAATATGCTATTCCTGAAGTATTCTGTAGTGGTGAATTTAAAATGCAATTATTTTATTGTCAGTGAATGTGAGAATTTTTAATTAGATGAAGTATAAATAGCATAAAAAGCCCATTTTTAGATGTACAATTCAGTGGTATTAACTACAATAACATTGCTGGACAGACAACATCGCCATCCATCACCAGTACTATTTCATCTTCCTAAACAAAACCCCACATCAATTAAAAAACCATTTCCATTGTAATAAACTATAAGCATTGGGAAAATAGCAAGAGTAAAAATAACACAAAAATTTATCTCAAAGATAGAATAAAGGAAAAGTTCTCATAAGATATTTTCCAAACTGTTGTAAAACCTCTTATGTGACTTTTTGCTACATTCTCATGCTTCTATCAAGTGCTTACAATAATTTATAATTATCTATTTCTACTTAACTCTTTTATAACAAGAAAGTCATCATCATATATCATGAGTCCTCCTTATTGTTTTATATTTTAAATCATTTTACAAATAAGTTACAAGAAAATAAAGGGATAGGTAATAAAAAAACTTCAAATAAACTTCCTTAGGAAATGAAATTTGGTATGCATTATAAAAGATGAACCTTTTCACATAGCCTTCATAAGCCTTCTCATAGAAACTTGTTCATTGAAGTCTCCCAAAAATGAAATCATGTAAACACATTTCCATGCATGCAGTCACTCATCTGTCCTTCACTGTAAGACCATTCATTTATGATAGAAACATACACAAACTCACTGTATAATCCTGCTTCTATGACCATTTCACAGCCATTTTTCAAAGCAAAAAGGCTATCATCTGCCTACTTACATTTAGTTTTTAATTCATTTTAAAATTTGAAAGCAGTTTCCTCTATTTCTTCACTATATCATTTGGAGCATTTAATATAATATTGTAAATTGTTAGATTTAGTCCAGGGTGTTGGGTGGGGAATGGTTTTGTGCTGAGGTTGCCATTTCTCTGATATCTTGCTCAGAACATTTGTTATTGGTCTATAAAGAGACTATTGGTTTCTGTACATTGATTTTGTTTTCCACTACTTTGATAAAGAACATATCAGGCATCAGAGCTCTCTGGCGAAATCTTTAGGATCTCTTTTATCAGGACATCTGCAAATGAAGATTCTTTGACTTCCTCTTTTCCTATTTGACTTCCTCTTTTCCTATTTGTATTCCTTTTAATTTCATCTTTTGTCTCATGTTCCAGCCAAGACTTCAAACACTATATTGCATAAGAAGAGAGACATGGGACATCATCATCATCTCATTTCTGGTTTTCATGAAAAAACTTTGAATTTCTTCACATAGAGTATGTTAGTTATAGGTATTTTTTCATAAATAGCAATATATCAATATTATATATTGGTCTTGTTTATTGATTTTTATTGAGCTCTCTATTTTTCTCTAGTCCCCTCCCTGACCTTCCCCTCCCTTTCAACCCTCTCCCATGGTCCTCATGCTCCCTATTTACTCAGGAGATCTTGTCCTTTTCTACTTCCCATGTAGATTAGAT
>LOJH01001079.1:23224-36179 GCA_001685095.1 Ellobius talpinus | reverse complement strand
AGATTAGATCTATGTAAGTCTCTCTTAGGGTCCTCATTGTTGTCTAGGTTCTCCCGGATTGTGATTTGTGGGCTGGCTTTCTTTACTTTATGTTTAAAAACACTTATTTTTGTATTTAACCTTTATCATGAAGAAGAGTATTCTTTCTATTCCAAAGTTTTTCTGGATTTTTATCATAAAGTGACATTAGACATCTTCATCACTTGACATAAATATTAATTTAATTTCTGTTTTTACATTTCCTCATGTGAGAGGTTACACTTTTTGATGTGTATCCTTGCGATGAATCCAACTTGTTCATGGAAAATGTTATTTTTGGAAGCATCATTTAACTCAGTTCACAGGTATTTTTACTGAGAAGTTTTATAATTGTGTTTATCAGAAATATTGACCTATAAGTTTCTTTTATGGATGTATCCTTATATAAGTTTGTTAGAAGAAAGTAATAATGTATAATATAATGTGTGTTAAGAGATTAGCTATTAAGGAAGTGAGTTGGAAGTATACAAACCACATAGGGCTAGGAAGCAATATTAGAGCAACAGCTAAAAATAGGAAAGTAAGGTGAATGGAAAGGCAGAGTTGGGATACTACTAGGGTAACTGCAACTGAAAGATTATTCAATCCATAAAAAGGTCCAGTTAAGATGAAAAGGAAGAGGAGAAAAGATATGACACAAGAATAAAATAAATAAGAGAAATAGGAGAGAAAAAATAAAATAGACACAAAAACAGAGCAATAAAAAACTTAGGCAATGCACAAGCCCAAATAAAATAGCTAAGAGGTGAGTAAACATTTAAAAAATAAGAATGAAAGCCAAAGTGATATAAAAGTAAAATAAAACTAACACAGCAGTAGTAAATACTTCTTCCATTCTGGAATAGATGTTGGATGCCCCACCCCCACCCCTGCAGCCATCTTTCTTAGTTAATTTTCTATTGCTGCGGGGAAACAGCATGATCAAAACCAAATTTTCAGTCACACTCACCCCTGAGGAAAGACAAGGCAGGAAGCTGGGAGGCAGGAACTGAATCAGAGGCTATGGAGGACCACTGCTTACAGTAAGGCTTGCTTCCCACAGCTTTCTCAGCCTGCTTTGTTATACACACCATAGCAACCTGCTGATGGGTAACACCACCCACACTGGGCTGGACCCTTCCATGTCAATCATCAGTCAAGAAAACGTCCTACAAGCCTGTCAGCCAAAATGAGGAGGAGACATTTTTTCATTTGAGGTTCTTTTTTCCCAAATAACTTTAACTTTGTCAGAATGACAAAACTCTAGCCAGGACCCCACCTGATGGAGCAACTGTCCTGATGGGAAGCCTGCTGCTTATGTCTCCTGTGGAACTGTAGTCATCCAGACTGCTCAGCACACGGTGTCTTAATGAGAAACAAACAGCTATTCACTGAGTTAAATTTTTGACCATGCACCAGCAGGAGGTAAGATTCCTTTCAGAGTCTTCAGTATGACATGAGGATCCAGAGGAGTTGATCCCCGGTCATACACACATACAGTTGCCATCATGTAATAGGTGCTCACACTACTAGATAAATCTTTATCTATGCACATCAGGTCTACCACTACTTTGTTTTTAACTACTGTGTGGTATTTTTAAATGTGATACGTTTTTTGAGAATATCCAGTTTGGGACAATTAATAAAACTATTATGGTAATCACCTTATAAATGTCTTGGTGTCTTGCATATACTTTGTCTACAAAATACTTTTAAAAGATGAGCAAATAAATGTGTGTTCTGAACAGCAATCATTCAAAATTGCGGTGTAGTATAATCATATCATTGTACACTCATTAACAGTTTATGAGAATTTTCATTTTCTCACAGTCTCTTTCATACTTACAACTATATATTCTTTCAATATAACCATTACTTTTTAAGTCACATGTTATATTTCTGTAAAATCCTACTTTCTCCCAGCCTTGCCCTCTAGATCCTTCAATATACATTTACAGGTCATGGTTTCAGAGTCTTCACTGCTCCAGATTGCCTTCTGGAGATTCTTCAATTAATCCGTCTCTCTCAAAATGCATTTCCAGAACTGATTCCAATGGTACAAGTGTGGTTTGACCTAACATGTATCCAGAATAGGACTTTTACCATTTCATCCTGAGCTGCTCAAACTTCACCTTTCATGAGTCACTTTTCTCATTAAAAAGCTAATGAACGGCAGGAGCTCTTTTTCCTAAGAAAAGTATTCATACGTGGTGCTGTATGCACAAAGATAGCTTCATGGGACATGGGACTATTGTTAATCATTAATGTAGCACCAAATCACATTTATATTTTAGAACTGATGTCGTGTAATTGAGTTTGCAATCAAGTAAATCTCAGGCTTCATTTGTATTAAAAACT
Source organism: Ellobius talpinus (assembly GCA_001685095.1). NCBI lineage: Eukaryota > Metazoa > Chordata > Mammalia > Rodentia > Cricetidae > Ellobius > Ellobius talpinus. The sequence goes on along the minus strand of LOJH01001079.1, from coordinate 33,803 downwards.
TTATCCTTATAAGTCTATATAGTTCAATACTTTTTAGGCTAGATGCCAAGCATTTCACTGTGCTCTTAACACTTCATCTTTTGAATTTGTGCCTATTCATCAGTCTATTTAGCTATTTACAAATTCCAAGTCTGGCTGTCACCTAATTTATGAATGACTTCATCCTTTTCAATAAAAATGTTTGAAACAAGAATAAAACATGCCTTTGTAGATTATGTCTACAGTTATCCATTAGGTTTTTTCTCTTTTTAAAATTATGCAGGTTTTTTTCTGCTTATTGAAAACAGATTCTTTTGTTTTGATGGTGATCCTGCACACCTTTATTCCCAGCACTTGGGAGGCAAAGGCAGGTAGATCCATGAGTTCAAGGCAAGCCTAGTCTACAGAGTGAGTTCAACAAAGCCAGAGCTACACAGAAAAACCCTGTCTCAAAAAAAAAATAAGCAAACAAAACCAAAAGGAAAAGAATAGATTCTTTTCTCATACAACATACCTTGATTACAGTTTCCCCTCTCTCCACTCTTCCCAGTCCCTTCTCCACTTCCTCTCTTCTCCAGATCCACTCCCTTTCTGTCTCTCGTTTGAATATAACAGGCTTATTGAGATAACAATCAAATATGACAAAATAAAATATAAAAAGATAAAACAAATATACCATCACAGCAAGGTTAGATAAAATGAACCAAGAGAATGAAAGGGACCGAAGAGCAGGCCCAAGAATCAGAGAGCCACTTATTCACACACTCAAGACTCCCATAAAAATGCTAAGCTAAGAACTACAATATGTATACATAGGATCTATTGCAGCTAGGGTAGGCTTTGTTCTTGCTTCTTTAGTCTTTGAGAATTCATATAAACCTTTCTCAGCTGATTCAGAGGACCTTGCTCTCCTGGTGTCCTCCATCTTCTCTGGTTCTTACACTCTTTCTGCCTTCACTTTCACTGGGTTTCCTAGACTCTGAAATGAAGGTTTCAATGGAGACAACCCATTTAAAGTTGGGTGTTCTATTGTCTTTCTCTCTCTCTCTCTGCATAATGTCTAGCTGTGGGTCTCTGTATTTGCTTCAGTCTGTGGCAGGAAGAATTGTCTTTGGTGATGGCTAAGTAAGGTACTAATCTGTAAGTATAGCAGAATATCAACAGAAGTCCTTTTATTGTTAATCTTTTTACTGAGCAATATTTGGCTTTACCCTACATTTCTGGGAAATCTATATCTAGTCTCTAGTTCTTGGGCATTCAAACAGTGTCAGGTATGGATTCCATTTTGTGGAGTGGACCTTAAGTCAAAAGAGATGTTGCTTGGCTACTTCAAGTTCTGTGCCACCACCAATGCCCTAGCATATCTGGGAGGCAGGTCAAAGGTTTTGTGACTTGGTATTTATGTTTCTCTTTTGGTGCTTACAGAGTACCTTCCTGCACCAAAGGCACTAGAATACAAGGGTGAAGGCTCCATGTAGACTCTGACTTGACTTCTCCATGTTCAATGAGTTGTATGGGTGTTGTCCTCTGCAATGGGGCAATTTGCAGAGAGCAATCCATTTTCTTGGCAACAACCTGGGTTCTTTGGGGATTTCCATGGGATGCCCTTGATCAGCAACTCAATTAAAAGCAACCCTGTCCCAGTACTGGAAGACTCATTTGGTGACAAGAGGTGGCCAGTCGGGACTCCATCAGCCTCCATTACTGGAGACCTCATTAAGAGCACCTTCATACATTTTAGGAAGTTTCTAGTACTTTGAATTTCCATATCATTCCTCAAATACCCTTCAATTCTGGCTGTTTTTCCCCTCATTCTCTCCCTCAACCCTATCTCCCTTACCTCTCCCCACCTGATGCTCCCATTTTTATCCCAACCAGACATGATCATAAAATCTATTCTATTTACCCCTCCCAGGGAAATCCATGTATCACCCCAAGTCCATTCCTCTGTACCTACCCTCTTGTGGTCTGTGGATTGCAGTTTGCTTATCATTTATGTAATAGCTAGTATCCATATAGAAAAGAGTTCATACCATATTTATCTTTCTGGATCCTGGCTATCTCACTCTGAATGCTTTTTTTCTGATCACTATCTATTTGCTTGCAAAAATCATGATGTCATTGTTTTTAACACCTGAGTTAAAAACATTGTGTAAATGTACCAGTTTCTTTACTCATTCTTCTGTTTAGGAACATCTAGGCTGCTTCCAATTTCTGATTATTATGAATAGAGCATCAAATGAACATAGTTCATCAAGTGGTCTTGTGATAGGATGGAGTGTCCTTTGAGTATATACCCAAGTATAGTATAGCTAGATCTTGAAGTAGATCAATTCCCAATTTTATGAGGAATCACCATATTGATTCTCATAGTGGTTCTACAAGTTTGCACTTCCATCAGCAGTGGAGGAGTGTTCCCCTTATTCCACAGCCTCTCCATCATGGATCACCACTTGTGTTATTGATCTTAGCCATTCTGACAGGTGTGAGAAGAACTCTGAAAGTCATTTTGATTTGCAAATGCTCTGATGGCTATGGATGTTGAACATTTCTTTAAGTGTTTCTCAGCAATTTGAGTTTCCTCTGTAGAGAATTCTCTGTTTAGATCTGTACTCGTTTTTAAATTGGATTATTTGGGTTATAACCTAGTTTCTTGAATTCTTTAAATATTTTCAATATTAGTCCACTAACAAATATAGAGTTTATTTTTAAAAAATCTTTTCCCATTCTAAAGTCTGTAGCTTTGTGTGAATGACCTTATCATTTGCCTTACAAAAGCTTTTCAGTTCATGAGGTCACATTCATTAGTTGTTGATCTTAGTGTCTGTGCTATTGGTGTTCTGTTCAGGAAATCTCTTGCACCAAGGATTTCAATGCTTTTCTGTATTTTTCTCTTCCAACAGATTCTGTGTATATGGTTTTATCTTGAGGTCTGCAGTTCATTTGGAGTTGAGTTTTGCGCAGTGTGACAAATATGGAGCTTCTATACTCATACACCAAGTCTGACAAGCATATTTGTCGAAGATGCTGCTTTTTTTTTCTCAGTGTGTCTTTCTGGCTTATCTCCAAAATCATATGTTCATAGGTGTGTAGATTTACTTTACTTCGGTGTCTTCAATTCGATTCCAATGATCAACCCATTTGTTTTTATGCCAATACCACATGTTCTTTTCCTTATTATTACTATTGCTCCATAGCACAGTTTGAAATCAGGGATGGGGATACCCCTGATTTTATTCTTTTATTGGTCAGGATTGTTTTTGCTATTCTGTGTTTTTTGTTTTACCAAAGGAAATTGAAAGTTGTCCTTTCAATCTTGTATTCAGATGCTTTGCTGAAGAGGTTTATCAGCTGTAGATGTTCCCTAATACATTTTTAGGATTGCTTATGAATACTATCATATTATTTGCAATAACAATAATTTGTCTTCTTCCTTTCCAATTTGTAACCCTTTGATTTCCTTCAGTTACCTTATTGCTCTGGTTAAGACTTTAAGTACTAAATTAAATAAGCATGAGAGAATAGACAACTTTGTCTTATTCCCAATTTTAATAAAATTGCTTTGAGTTTTTCTTCATTTAATTTGATGTCAGCTATGTAATCTGCCTTTATTATTTTTATATATGTCCCTTGTATTCCTGATCTCTCCAAAATTGGAATTTTGATGGGGATTCATTTAATCTATAGATTGCTTTTGATAGGATGGCCACTTTTACTATGTTAATTTTACAAATACATGATCATGGGAGATTTTTCCAACTTCTGTTACCTTCTACAATTTCTTTCATCAGTACTTGAAATTTTTATCAAGTCTTTCACTTGCTTGGTTAGAGTTACCCCAAGATATTCAGTATTATTTGGAGCTTTTGTGAAGGGTGTTGTTTCTATGAATCTTTCTCAGTCCTTTTGTCAGTTGTCTATAGAAAGGTCACTGACTTTTGTGTGTTAATCTTGTATTCAGATGCTTTGCTGAAGAGGTTTATCAGCTGTAGATATTCACTAGTACACTTTTTAGGATTGCTTATGAATACTATCATATTATCTGCAATAACAATAATTTGACTTTTTCCTTTCCAATTTGTAAGCCTTTGATTTCCTTCAGTCACCTTATTTTTCTTGTTAAGACTTTAAGTACTAAATTAAATAAGCATGAGAGAGTAGAAAACTTTGTCTTATTCCCAATTTTAATGAAATTGATTTGAGTTTTTCTTCATTTAATTTGATGTCAGCTATGTAAACTGCTTTTATTATTTTTATATATGTCCCTTGTATCCCTGATCTCTTCAAGACATTTATCTTGCAGGGGATTTGGAATTTTTCAAAGGACTTTTCTACATTCAATGAGAAGATCATGTGCGTTTTCTTTCAGTTTCTTTTTATGGTGGATTACATTTATTGTTTTTTGTATATTGAACTATCCCTGCCTCTCTGGCATAAAGGTTGCTTAATCTTGATGGATATTCTTTTTTGATGAGTTCTCAGATTCAGTTTTTAAGTAACTTTATTTAGTATTTTTGCAAGTTTAATCAGCAAAATTGTTCTTTAATTCTCTTTCTTTGTTGTGTTTTCATATGCTTTGGGTATCAGGGTAACTGTAGCCTTGTAAAACACATTGGGCAATTTTCCTTCTGTTTCTATTTAGTGGAATCATTTGAGAAGTAATGGCATTAACTCTTCTTTGGAGTCTGGTATAAATGTGTGCCAAATTTATATGGCCCTGGGTTTTTGAGGGGAGACCTTTAACAATTGTTTCTATTTAACTATGGGCAATAGGTCTATTCAAATTGCTTAAGTGATTCTGATTTATCTTTAGTAAGTGGTATATAGCAAGAAAATTTTCCATTATTTTCAGTTTTCCAATTTGGTGGAATACAAGTTTCAGGAAACTTGTGGAAGTGGACAACAAGGTTTGGTTTAACTTTAGTCCTGCTCCATGAGAGGGAACACATGTCCTACACTGACTAGACACATAGGAACAAGAGACTGGATAGTCTAGAGACCTAGGATAGAATTAAACACAACTAGCAAAAAAATTAATGAAATAATTCCATATGATATCCTGCTATACTCATAGTTCAGGGTCTTTCCAGTAGTCACCAGAGAGGCTTTCTTCAGCAGCTTTTTGGAGCAGGTGCACAGTCTCATAGCTAGACATAATGCAAAGAGATTCTAAATTGGATGACTCCATTGGGTCTCACCCTCAGATATCTGGGAATCCCAGGGAAGTGAGGCAGGTTTTTAAAGCATGTCCTTATGTTTTCCTGGATTTCCTTAGTGTTTGTTTCTTAGATTCTGTCTTGTTAATAGCGATTTCCAATTTTGCTAATTTGGATATTGTCTCTCTGCCTTGTATTTAGTTTGCATAAAGGTTTATCTATTCTGTTGATATTTTCTAAGAATCAACTCTTTGTTTCATTGATTCTTTGTGTTATTCTATTTGTTTCTCTTTTATTGGTTTCAGCCCATCTACTCCTCTTGAGCATGCTTACTACTTTTTGTTCTAGTGTTTTCACTTATGCTCTTAATTCACTAGTATGAGATGTTGATGTGAAATTCTCCTCTGTACACTGTGAATACCATTAGTTAATAAAGGAACTGCTTTGGGCAGAGTTATAGGGGAATGGAGCTAGGCAGAGAAAACTAAACTGAATGCTGGGAGAAAGAAGGGCAGAGTCAGGAAGAAGCCATGAAGATGCCACTAGAGACAGATGCGCTGAAACTTTACTGGTAGGCCATTACCTCGTGGTGATAGACAGAATAATGGAAATGGGCTAAATTAAGATGTGAGAGTTAGCCAATAAGAGGCTAGAGCTAATGGGCTAAGCAGTGTTTNGAGCTAGGCAGAGAAAACTAAACTGAATGCTGGGAGAAAGAAGGGCAGAGTCAGGAAGAAGCCATGAAGATGCCACTAGAGACAGATGCGCTGAAACTTTACTGGTAGGCCATTACCTCGTGGTGATAGACAGAATAATGGAAATGGGCTAAATTAAGATGTGAGAGTTAGCCAATAAGAGGCTAGAGCTAATGGGCTAAGCAGTGTTTTAAATAATATAGTTTCTGTGTGATTATTTTGGGGCTGAGCAGCTGTGTACCAGCAAGTGGTCTCCTTCCAACAAGATGTTTCCAGGTTTTTTATGTAGATGCTTAGTGTTCAGAAATTTCCTCTTAGCACGGCTTTCATTATGTTCCATATTTAAGTATGCAGTGCTGAATTCTAGAATTCGTTGAACTTTTGAAAATAATTTCTTACATGACCCATTTTTCATTCAGTAGAGGGTTGTTTAGTATCCATTTTTTTTAAGACTTTGTTGTATCTGTTGTTGAAATCTAGCTTTCATAAATGGTGGTCTGATAGGATCCAGAGGGTTATTTCACTTTGTTGTATCCATTGAGACTGGCTTTGTTTCCAAGTATGTGGTCAATTTTTAAGAGAAGATACATTTTTTGCGTCTGAGTGGAATGTTCTGTATATATCTGTTAAGTTCATCTGTTTGGAAGTTAGCCCCAGCATTTCCCTGATTAGTTTTTGTCTGGATGACCTGTACATTAGTGAGCATGAAGTATGTGATTTAAACTATAGTAGTGTTTCTTTTACAACTTTGGTTGCCCATGTGTTTAGGACATAGATCTTATGAATTAAAATGTCATCTAGGTTGATTTTTCCCTTTGATGAGTATGAAATTTCTTTCCCTATCTCTTTTGATTAGGTTTGGTTTGAACACTATTTTGCTAATTAAAATGACTACACTAGCTTGTTTCATAGGTCCATTTGCTTGGAATATTTTTCCAAACCTTTAGCCTGTAGTCATATCTATCTTGGATGTTGAAGTATGTTTCTTGGATGAAGTAGAAGGATGAATCCTGATTTCATATACATTCTGTTAGTCTGCATATTTCTATTAGGGGAATTGACACCATTGAGAAATATGAATGATGAAGAGTTGTTGATTTCTGTTATTTTATTGTTGGTTCCTGGTTGTGTGTGTGAGTGGGAGAATGTGTGTGTGCGTGTTTCCCTTATTCTGGTTTTGCTGATGCAAAATTATTTCCTGTGTTTTCATGGGTGTAGTTAACCTCCTTAGGTTGGAATTGTCCTTCTAACATCTTCTATAGTGCTGGATTTGTAGATAGGTACTTGTTTAAATTTAGCATTATCATAGAATATTTTATTTTCTCTATCTATGGTGATTGAAAGTTGTGAGGTTAATAATCTAACCCAGTATCTGGCATCTATAGCCTCTTAGAATCTGCAGAACATCTCTGTAGGTTCTCTGGCATTTACAGTCTCCATTGAGAAGTCAGGTGTAATTCTAACAGATCTGCTTTATATGTTACTTGATCTTTTTCCCTTTCAGTTTTTAATATTCTTTGCTCTGTATGTTTAGTGTTTTGATTATCATGTAGCAAGGGAACTTTCTTTTCTGGTCCAATCTATGTGGTGTTCTTTCTGTAAGCTTTTTGTACCTTCATAGGTGTGTTCTTCTTTAGATTAGGAAAATTTTCTTCTATGATTTTGTGGAAAGCATTTTCTGGGACTTTGAGCTAGATTTCTTCCTCTTCCACTATTTTTAATATTCTTAGCTTTAGTCTTTTTATAGTGTCCCAAATTTCTTAGATGTTTTGTGTCATTAGTTTTTTTTTAATTTAACATTTCCTTTGACTTATGTATCCATTTCTACCATATCTTCAAACTGAGATTCTTCCATCCCTTGTATTCTGTTCATGAAACCTGTAGTTCCCTTTCAAAATCCTAAATTTTTCATTTCCAGAATTCCTTCAGTTTGGGTTTTCTCTATTGATTATATTTCCTTCTTCAGGTCTTAAACTGTTTTATCTATTTCCTTACATGGTGTTTTCCTGGATTTCTATAGGGAATTTAATAATGTTCTCTTTAAAGACCTCTATCATCTTCATACAGGTAGTTTTAAGATGTTTTTCTTGGACCTCAGCTATACTGGAGCATTCAAGGTCTGCTGTGGTAGGATAGCTGGACTCTAGTGCAAACATATTGCCCTGTCTGTTATGGGCTGTGTTTTTATGCTGGTGTCTGGCCATGGGATTGTGCTGACTCTAGCTCTAGGTGCTGATTTCTGGATTTGTCTTTATTGGGTGGGTGTTTTCTCCCTAGGTTTCTATTTCTTCTCTGAATTTTCAGAGTGTAATGCCTGTATACTGTCTGATAGGAAATGTTCTGTAGAACTAATAGTTGTGGCCACTGGTGGTTCTAGGTAAAATGTGTTTCTGGGTATTGGGAGATGACACTTAGCAATGGTACAGGGTAGGGGTCTGAGGAAGAACACAGGAGGACTCAACAAGAATATGCTGCTTTAGTCTCCTTGGAATGAGGAGAGACAGTGAGGAGCGTTCACCCCAAAGGGTCTGGCTGGAGATGAGACTGGGTGGCTGGATCCAGAGGAACACAAGGAGATGAGGAGATCTATAGACAACCTACCTGCTCTCTCTGCGGGTAGTCTATAGGTTAGCAGGGAGTGTCTGCTGGAGTTCAGGCCTGAGATAAAGCAACAACTGGGGAGAAGAAGGTTGGGACAGGAGGGGCTTTGAGATCCGTAGGAGATGCATGGAGGGGGAAGAACTGTTGCTTCAGGTGTTCTGTTGCAGAGCTGGAGATGAGGCTGGAGTAGTGGTTCTGGGGACACAGCGACAAGAAAGAATTTGCAGGCAACCTACATGCTTCCATGGCAGGAGTAGCCCGTGGTTAGCAAGGGATGCCTGCTAGAGTCAGGTGGCAAAGCAACGAGTGGGGCAAGGGAGGTTAGAAGGACAATATCTGTGTGATCCACAGGAGATGGAAGCATGGAGGCAGGAAAGGTTCCATAGGTGTTCTTCTTCAGAGGGGAGGTGGGACTTGGGGGCTGGATTTAGAGGGAGCAGGAAGTGATAAAGTTCTTCAGCTGGCTTACCTGCTCCCCTGGCCCAGCTCAGCTGGTGTGTTCCCAGTGGATTGTTGCTGGTGATGGAGGCTGGGGTACTGGGATGAGCTAGGGGAAAGGAGTTAGAGTAGACGATCTTTGTGACTTTGGGGGATGCAGTCAGAGAGGCAAGGGAGACTGCAGATGATCTTCTGCCACAGAGCTAGGGACGAGACTAGAAGTATTGGATGGTGAAGGAGGGGAGTATGGATCTGGTCTCTGATGTCCTGACTAGAGGGGCCCTTAGGTTAACAAGGAGTGTCTGCTGAGCTTGGTGCCTGCGACAAAGCAATGAGTGGGGGGAGGGAGGTTAGAAGAGTAAGATCTGTGGGTTCCACAGGAGATGAGACTGGGGGGCAGGTAAGGCTGCCGCAGGTGTGCTGCTGCAGAGCTGGAGAAGAGACTGGGGGATGAAATCTGGGAGAAGCGGGACAGAAGAGAGGGTCCGCAGGCAGCCTCCCAGGGTTCTCTTCATAGTTTATTTTCAGCCAATGTTTTTGAGTATCACTTAGAATCAGGCTCTGGAGTCCACTGTGATATAAGACGCTTGTCTTCCAGACAAAATTATCATATGCAAATTAATTTGATCAGTAGCCTGTTAAGAAGTCCAGGCACATCCTTATGTATTTCATCCTTCAGTCGGCCAAATCAGTAATCTAAACATCAAAATAAAAACTACTTTTTGCATTATTCTGGATAGTCTTGGTATTCTTTTTAAAGATTTATTGAATGATTTCAAGGTGCTGGGCATGTTGAAGGAGCCAGGAGCCCATGGGACAGCATGACACCTCCCTAGTGGCTTTCTGTCTGAGGAATTATAATGTCTAGCCTGACTTTTTGCTGATTGCTGCAAAAACTCCTACATAGCATCCCATTCTGAAATGTTGCCAACTATATATTTGAAGGGTGAGGGGCAAGACTTGGACTTTTCAAGTTTAAGTAGAGAATTAATTACTAAGATTGGCATTGTATACTTAACTCTAAGGATAGTAAATTTAATAAAATGGCATAAAAAAGGATGTTCAAAATGCTGGGTTAGCTCAGACTGTAGAGCCTGGGACTCTTAAAAATGCTTAAGTGTTATTTTATAAATAAATGGAGCAAAGCAGGGAAATAAGAAAGTAGCAAGAATATTGCAGTAAATACAGAACATAAGAAAAAGTGTAATTTAGTCTATGGACCATGAAGATAAATTTTACATAATGAAATTCATAATATTCTCTCTTATTATGTTTGCAAATTCACCAGTCTCTCCAGGCACCATTCCTACTTTCATAGTCCACCAGGGAAATCCATGACTGAAGGGCCTAGTCTCTGGCAATCATACTTAAAAGTCTTACTGTTTAGTCATGCAACCTAACTATTAAACACACTATACTAGTGAATGGTTAAATCTCTCATAAATATAAACTACTATAAGCCATTGCTTCTTCAGAAGAGCACATGGTCACGGAATTAAATCCAATTCTTCTGGAAAATCTGAGCTTTATTCATTCACTGCCATGCTAGTGAAGGCTGAGGACCCAGTGGTCTCATGTAAATAATCACCAATTTTATCTCCAGCAGCTTGAATGTCATCAGATTAGCTCATTTTCCCAGCTACTGTTCAACAACCTATACACAGTCTCTCTCTCTCTCTCTCTCTCTCTCTCTCTCTCTCTCTCTCTCTC
>LOJH01001079.1:2520-13453 GCA_001685095.1 Ellobius talpinus | reverse complement strand
TAATGGCAGTTCTTACTTAGGGTAGATTCTCTGTCTACCCCATCTGCATCTATTGCTAATAGCAGGTCTTACTTAGGGTAGATTCTCTGTATACCCCATCCACATCTCTATTTTAATGGCAGGTCTTACTTAGGTCCTTAATTCTCACTCAGTATTGTCTGACTCCTCCTAGCTTCCTTCCTTTGTATCTGTTACCTCTCACTGTGGTAACCTGAAGCCTCTCCACAGCTTTGCATAACTACCACCTAACTACACAACATTCTTCAAAGTACCAGACCAGTACTCATCATTTTTAAGATCCTACAAACAATGAGAGACTGAGGAGACACAAGACTAAACCTATCTGGATCCTGAAAGGCAAGAGCATGAAGCAAAGCTAAGGCAAGTGCAGAGGTGCAGACTTAATTAACAATGAAGTGTCAGCATTGGCTCCTGAGCTAAGACAAATCCACTAAATGATGAAAGAGGAAACCAAATGAGGGCACATAGGGACTCTGGAAACGCCTAAAACTTCTCTGCAAATCCAATCTCATTCTAAGATAGCATTTACTAAATCTTGAGAGACAATGAAGGTCTAGAAGCATCTATCATAGATGAGGCCAAAAAACCAGTAGCTCTGTCATCTCTTTTTATCATAATCTTTGTCATTTTGAAAATGAAAAATGAAAAGAAATATTTTTGTTGTTCAAATTGAGTTTCTCTGGCAACTAATGAAGCAGGGCTTTTCAGAAGTTATTATTGCCATTCATATCCATGCTCTTTGTTTTTGTTGTGACTGGATTCTCTTGACTTGTTAATTGAGCTTCCAAACTTGTCAGAGAGAGTCCTAAATTTCATTTCTGTCTCCTTTAGAGATTAACAAGAACCCCTGCATTTAGAAAGATGAATTCTCAGTCACCCACAGATAGCAATTTGGAACATGTGTAGGTCTATTTCTCACATCTATTTTGGGCAATGTAGCATGAAGAAACACTGTTGGTGTCAAGTGTTTTCTGCAACATATACTTGGTGTGACCTTGAAGAAGTTACTTACTGCTTGGGCCTCAGTTTTCATATCTGTGAAACACAGACAAATGATAAACCATTATTGTATAACATATGATGACACACGCATGTAAATTACTTAACATATAACCAGAACCAGAATATAGAACCCATAAATGAGAGGATGGAATACTCCATGTTTTTTCAAACATGGAGTCATATGAACATTCCAACATTAGTATCTGGTGTTTAAAACAACAAAATACCAGCATCTTCAGGATTTGATCTGTATTATGGCTTTGAATATTTTTAATGTTATAATTTTTCATTTTGAAATAATAAGAACAAGCTCATGTTTAAAAACAATAAAAGAACATAATATATTACTGTTAAGAAGATACTCTCTGGGTATCATCATTCCTTGAGAACTAGCTGCTTTTAAAATTTCAATGTCACATATAAAAAGGTCACTTCAAAGTAAAAATACAGGTCCTAGTATCTTTGGCAGACCTTTTGCTGTTGTGAGACCCACTCCGTTAACCAGATGCTTCATCTGGGTTTTTGATTGACTTTCAACTTTAATGAGCTTCAAAGAAACACATAGGATAAATTTAATATTGACTATAAAATTGGAAGCTGCTTTGCTATTCTGTTGGGGTTGTGATCTTTGTGGTTCTCATTGTAACTTGTTCAAGGACATAGGTAGGCTTGTGGTGACCTTCCTGCTTATAAACTATGACCCCAGGAAACAGGAAGAAAATGTTATTTAAGATTGCTTAGAAAATGAAACTTCAGAAACAAGTTTAGTAGAAGAGTCAACATAGCACTGAGCACTTTGAATTCCTGAGTGTCCGGCCAGATTTTCCTAGGAGCAAAGTTTATGGGGACTCACTATTTTAGTACACACATAGGCGTATGCGTTCTTTCAGTGCTTCAGAAATACTAGTAGCAGCACCCTATGTACTGTAATAGATCATAAGCTCTCTCCCTAACTCTCTCCCTCCCCTTCTCCCTCAGCCCTCAGTTCTCTCTCCATAATGTGTGTGTATGTATGAATAGATTCACATCACTATCTGCATAAAATAAATCTATGTTGTATATGGACCAGTTAGAGGATCCTTGGTGATATAAATCTTATGAGTTAACTGGTCCTTTCCTCCATCAGAGGCCATCTCCATGTGTTACGGCAAGCTTTGGGATGGGGGAAAGTCATCAAGAGGCTTTCTCAACTGAGAAATCAGTGAGCCACTAATAGCAACCAATGTGGCAAGATTCCCATGGGGGAAATAGGGGCAAGGATTTTATGGCAATAGTCATCACTTCCTGGTTGCTTTAAAGACCATTCCATAGGAAATGGTTGGGAGAGAGGCTTTTATGCCCCCTCACCACTGCATCAAACTACTCTCTACACAGGCATCTAAAACACCGAGATTAGTGCAGTTCTACTCATTCTTCCTACAGTGGATAGCAATTAACACACTAACTCACACCTGGCCAAAGTGCCAAGAGTAAGTGCCCATGGAGTGCTCTGCCACACATGGCACATCTAGATTATTTGCCCAGCCAAGCCTAAGGACCATGTCCCAAGAAGACTAAAATGATTGCAGAGCCAGAGCTCGGATAGGACTCGAGCCAAAAGATGTCTTCTGGACGTGACAGGGTCAATGCACTCCTGGACTCAGCAGCTGTGGCTGCCTGCACAGGCTCAAACCACTGATGGCTCCAGCACGGATGGGAAAGGGATCCAGAAGTTCTCTTCTCTAGATGAGCATCTATTGACAGTTGAAGACTGTGAGGGAGAGACAGTCAGTTGCCTTCAGTTGTGTGGAGCCTGGAAGGCTCCCCATGCTCTCTCCAGGAGATGATTCTCAGTCAACTCCGTATGAGAAGCCCTCCACCTACAGATTTAAAAGGAATCAAGAAAATGAGAAGAGGACCTGAAGTTACAAGGGAGGGAAGGATAGAACAAAAAGTCAAAATGTAATAAAACAATAATACTAAACAGTCTGACTGTATTCCAGACAACTTTCAATCCCCGTTAGGTAAAATCTTTACAAATTGGGGCTAGAGAGATGGTTCAGTAGTTAAGAGCATTGGTTGCTCTTCCCAAAGAGCAGGTTCAATTCCAGTACCTTCATGGCATCTCACAACTGTCTGTAACTCCAGTCCCAGAGGTAGATCCAATGACCTCTTCCAACCTCCATGGGCCCCAGGCCTGTATGTGGTGCAAATATACTTGCAGGAAAAATACCCATAGACCCCCCCTTTTTTTCGGTTTTTCAAAACAGGGTTCCTCTGTAGCTATGAGGCCTGTTCTGGAACTAGCTCTTATAGGCGAAGCTGACTTCAAACTCACCTGCCTCTGCATCCCGAGTGCTGGTGCTGGGATTAAAGTCGTAATCCACCACTGTCTCAGTTTTTTCCATCTACATATTTTTAATATTCATATACGTATCAGTATCCTTCTTGGACATTAAGAAAGAGACACTTTGAGGAAAGCGCTCCTTCACTTGCCCAGCTGGCCCATCAGATATCATCTCTCTCACCCTAAACAAAGCTGGCAGTCTGCCCCTAGTGTACGATAACTACCTGTTATTGTACCGTTAAACACTGCACTGAGAGGCAGTGCCCCTGACTAAATGTGGTCTTCTCATTCCTCCTAATAGTCATACTCTGCCCTCTTCTCCCTCTCAATGTGCCTTCTTTCTTAGGCTCCCACATTCTCCTGTTATGCAGGTCCTCCTTGGTATGGGGAAAATAATTCATCAGAAAAGGAGAATACAATACAGGCCAGGCATGGAGAAAGATGCACCCTTGGCCCTTGCAGGAAAATCAACATAAAATACAGCAAAAGGCACACAGAAATGCTTTGCTTTAGAAATAGGTGATACCAGAAGTAGGTTAATGAACAAAGACGGGATGTGCAAAGTCAAGATTGTGGGAAAGAGGATGCAGCACCGTGGGTGAAGGGTCATCCACAATTGTTAATTTGCCCATTGAGATAGTGTCTTGATCCAGTCATAAAATATCACCATAATCAGTTTTAGAACATTTCTGACACTGCCTAGAGAACCCTCGACATGTTGGATGTTTCTCTCCACTTCCACAAGCACACTCAGGAACCTCACTAGGTCTAAGCTACCATAACCGACTCTACCTAGTCATAGATTTGTATGTTCTAGACTTCTCAAATAATATAGTACATGGTTATTTGTAATTTATTTCTTTTGTTTTGTATGTTTTCAAGGTTCATTCAATTTTAATCACAAATTAATACTTCATTTTTTAATTTCTAAATAATGTTCACCCCTATGAACATACCACATTTTAGGTATCAATAAATTAGTGGTTGAAGATTTAGATTTTCTTTGTCATTTGGCTTTTTGGAATAATATTCCCATGAACATTCATGTACACGCTTTTGTGTGCACATGACTTTTTAGTTCTCTTGAATAAACTACCTAAGAATGAAACTGATGAGTGACTCTTAAGAAACTTCCAGAAAGTAGTTTCCAAAGTAGCTGCATCACTTCATATTCCAGCAGGCTATTTCTAGCTCTGACTAAGCAAATTATTTCCAGGCTTTTCCTATTCTGTTTTGTGTCTAGAGATTTTCTGATGTCAGGAAAGGCCACGTTGGTAGTGACTTTTGCTCAGTCTTTCAGTCTGAACCCTGATATGTATGCTAAACAGTGTGTGACTTGAAGATTTTGTTCATAACCTAAGTCTCAGTTTCCTTTGAGAAGAATAACAAGGTAATATAACAGAGTCTCACATGGTGGACGATAAATGACAAACAATTGAATGCGTGCACAGTGGTCCCACTCTACCTGTAGTGTTATGACTTAGATTTGAAATGATCCCAAAGGGACACTCAGCTAAAGTCTTGGTTCCCAGCCAGTAGAACCATGGAAAGTTAGAGTATTATCCTCATCAATGAACCAGGTTATGTATATCCAACTCATGGCCTATAGGCTGTCCTAAGATAGCTATGGATGCATTTCTATAGTACACCTAACACACCTTTAGATGACATCATATTACAATGTCAAAGTTTGGGCACATCTGTAATATAGAGTTGATGACTCCATGGTTGAATGAGCTATTTGTATGTAATTTCTCACTGGAGAAAGTAGTCTAGGCTGTGCCCTTGAAAATTCCCTATCACTAGTCCGTTGCTTACTTGCTTTCTGCTTTCTGGCTGCCATTAGACAAGCATCTCAGCCCCTATGTGCTCCCTGTATTCAGCCTCACAAAGGCCAGGAAGAACAGAGCCAACAGGCTGTGCGCTGAAACCAGGAGACAAAGTAAACCTTTCCTCCCAGATCTTGTTTTTATTAAGCATTTTTCCACTGTGACAGGAAAGCCAGAACTCGTGCAGTCTGAATTTGTGGATTTAATCAATCATAGAATTAAAAAATCTGGGGGGAGAATAAATCCATACTGTTCAGGCAAAGGTGATTTTAAAAACTGTTATTCTCTGAACAATATATATAACATTTACATTTAATTATATATTATAAGTAATGTCTATATGAATTAAATATATACAGGAGGGTATGCATAGGTGACATGCATATCATTTTATAAAGGACTTTTGGTATCTGTGGGTTCTTGTGTCTTCAGAGGTCTTAGAAGCAGGTACTGAGGGACAACCATACTTCACCCAGTATCTTACACTTACTAAGTGTTTGGCAGCCATATTAATACTCAATATATGCAAACAGTAAATCAGGAAAGACAAACATCTCAGATCCACCATAAGCCTTTAACAAGAACAAACATAAATGGCAAGTTCTTTATATCCTCTGCCCTCTCCAGGTGTCTCCTTGAAAGCCTGACACAGAAGAAGAATTCCTGTCCACAGCCCTCTGCTCTTCCAGCTGAGCAAATGGGATTTATGAGCCAAGTGTTCATCATCCCCTTCCATCAGGCTATTTATGGCCCTTACAATTTTACTCTTGATGAGAATACATAAAATATTATTGGTCCTGTGTGCTTGCTTCATATTCCACAGAACGTACATAGACATTATTAAATACTGTTAAATGAAGGGTTCAGAGTGTTCACTAAAAGTTCTGAATGTTGAGAGGATTTGTTAACCCCGCTGATGCCACAGGAAGTAATGGCAGCCCATACTTCTTTCATCCTTGTATTAACTATCTTTGTTAAATGGTTCAACAGGGCCATACACAAGTAAGGTTCTGGATTAAGAGCACACACAGCCCATGGCTCAAGAGCCTGATGCACGTGCTGTCTCTGGCATCCATATTATCTTAAGGAATTCACTTTTTCCTCTGGATTCCAGGCCATGTGTCACAATGATTTGTACGCAGTATCTAGAAAGCATTGTACTCTAATTCTACAGAAGTGTTCAGGATGCATTGCTCTCCCCGGGGAATCCTCTACTCGTTTCTTACAGTGGTTTCAGGTGGGGTGAGATGAAGCTCAAGGTGGAGGACATGAAACCGCTGGCACTTGGCACAGATTCCCCAGCTGAAGGCAGAGACTTTGAGTAGTAGAGTAAGGTACATGGGTTGTAATTAACAGACAGACAGATAAAATGAAGAAGCATTCAAGAGTTAGAAACTGGGACCAGTGATATCCTAGCAGGGGATTTTCAGTTCAATTGGCTTCCGGCACGTCTGCTTTCAAGCTTACAGTGGCCCTGTCTCCATCTCCTCCTTCCCTGCCTACTCCCTCCTCTGTGCTGACTCCCCACTGTTACTCTTTGGCCTGTCTCCTTCCCTTTATATCTCCTTGACTCCTCCAACACTGATGGCGCCTAAGGAGTGTGGTGGCTTTCTTCCCGGCATCATGGGCGCTGTGTATATGGGGATAACCAGAAAGAGAGCAGCTGACAGGGTAGACATGACTGAAGAGAGTGCTGCTCTCTCTTAAGCACACAGAGGTGTGCTCTCCACAGAGGTGCTCAGCACAGGAAAACAGACAGGCAGGCAGAGGCCATCTTTAACAATGAAGCTGACCAAAAACGCCTACAGTGCTCTGTTTTTTAAACTCATTTTAAGCCTGATCATCCGAGAAGTGACTGCAGATGCTGAAATAACAGTATTGGTTTGTTTTTAACAAAGCAAAATGATTTTGTCACTGTCACACTTCCTAAATAATAAAGTGAGTGTTCAAAGGAAGGCCCGTCTGAAAAAAGCATTGGGCAAAGCCAAGCCTGCATTCTAAAGCCTCAGCTGGAGAGGACCTCAAAGCACCCCTTACAATGGGGCACTGGCAGCTCTTTTCTATGTAGTGCATTATGTACAAGGCAAGGGTCTCCGTTTCTGTAATAACATGAATTCAGTATCTGATTTACAGTTCAGACTAAAGATCCCTTTTGTAATTAAGGGTGCATATTAGCCTGCAGCAGCATAGATGGCTTCCTCAACATTCAGAAGGCATTTTCCTACCCCTGAAATACTATAGCCCATGGAAATACAACTAAAAGAAGGTCCAGAGAATTATAAACCAAGAGAGTGAGGAGCACCATATAGCCTCCAAACATAGTGCCAGGACAGGAATTAGGGATGGGCAAGATGGAGTGGAGACAGAGGCTGACAACGTGAATTTCATATCCTGGACCCATATGTAAGAGGAAGGAACAACACCTGTACGTTTCCTCCGACCACTGCACACACACCGTGACACACAGGCAAACTCACGCAGATGAAGAGTATACATACATACATATGTGAGCAAATAGTTGTACAAATATATTTTAAAAGGGGAAACTGGACCCAGATACATGAGCTGAACGAAAAGAAAATCAAAGCAATTTAACATATCCTCTTCTATAGAACTTATTTTATAGAAAAATAGTATTTTATAATTATAACATGTTGGTAGAAGGTGGTGGCTATTCGTGGGTTATTTGAGGGTTTTCAGGTCAAACTGTCACTGCCTTGGTGAGTTTTAAGTATTTCAGATAAATTTCTCTAGTCTACCTTCTCCCTGTGGCCAATAATTGCTTCTAAATCTTTACCTTTCTCCTAAAATTTATTGTATATTCTTATTGCCCCTGGCTTTGCTAGGCTCCAGTAACAGAGGTAAAGTCTATAAGCCACTTTGACATTGGCTGACCATGTAACTTCTCTCTACAAGAGGGTGTTAGTGGCATGAGACAAGGAAAGACTTCGTATGTTCAATTGAATTTGACTCTTGTGTTTCTTCCATGTGTCAGGTGATTCTTTTCTGGATGAGATAAAGCTGTGGTCACACTGAAATGCGTATGATTAAGAGAAAAGGGAAGAGGGCCGTAGCTGTCTAAGCAATCACTTACTTGAGTAAGGCTTAAAGCAGTGTTTTAGACAGAAAATTAAGAATCCAGGGAAAGTCAGGCCTGGTGACACACACTTGAAATCTAAAATATTCATGAGACTAAGACAGGCTAATCAAAAGTTTGAGATCTAACTGGGTTACAGCATGAGTTCAAGGCCAGCCTGGCGAATTAGTGAGACCTTATTTCAAAATAAAAATTGAAATGAGGTTGAAGTATAATATCCCAATGGTAGAATACTTACTCTACCATTCAAGCCACAGTACAGGAAAATCCAATCTAACCAGAGAGTGAACATCATGGCCCACACCTATAGTCCTAGAATGGGGCATGGTGAGACATGAGGCTTGCCAGTGTGAGATAACCGTGGGCTATACAGTGAGTCTGAGTACAGCTTAGGCTGCGTAGGTGCCATTTCAAAAACATCAATTAAAAAAACAAATAGAATATATAAAATCTTTATAGTAAGTGAGCATTCTTATTAATTCTTCATCTAAAATCTCCCTGCTTTCAAATTGGTTGATCATGAGATTCAATCTTATAAATTTCTTGTCATATGCAGTGCTGTAAGATCCCATCCTCTTTCCTGTGCATTAATCAAAGTGTTCATCACCACATCCAACAACCTGAGTTTGATCCCTGGAACCCGTGTGGAAAGAAAGAAATGACCCCCAAAAGTTGTATTCCAACCTCCATATGCTCACCATGACATTCCCCTACCTACCTCCCTGCCTACTTACACACACAACACACACACACTTGTGCACACAAAAAGAATAAGATTTTTTTAGATTTTAAAACATATTTAATAATTATTTGATAACGTTTTACAATTAATTTTGGTCATATTCATCTCCCCCTTACCTCTTTTCAGATCCACCTCTCCCCATCCCCTACTCATCCAACTTTGTATCCTCTTTAAAAAATACTAAAAATGAAAATCCTTGAGTCTAGTTTCCACAGCCCAAATATTCTTAGGTGTCTATCCGCTGAAATAGTTAACCTACCAGAAGGCAAGGCTTTAAGGGGAACTGCCTTTCACTCTCAAAGAGTAGCTGCTCAGCTAGGGGGAAGACTTTGTTCACATTCCCCTCCATGCTGGGGTTCTATTTGGCTTGAGCTTGAGTCCATCTTGTACCTGCTAGCACAGGCATTGTGAATTCAGACTTGCACCTTTCCTGTAGCTCCAGAAAACCATTCCCTTGTAGCCGTGGTTCTCACAGCATTTCTGCGCCCTCTTCTGCAATGGTCTCTGAGCATTGGGAGGAGGGTGTTTAATGCAGATGCCCCATTTAGGAGAGCATACCAGTATACCTGTTTCTTACTCTCTGCACTATGGCCAGCTGTGAGTCCCTGTGTTAATCACCATCTACTACAAAACAAAGTTTCTCTGACAGTGGTTGAGAGAAGCACTAATCTACGCATAAAGATCATTCGTTATACATAGGAACTCTTTAGGAACCAATTTAATAAGTCCGTTTAGCAGAGTAAGAGTGATGAGTTCTCCTCTAGGGCCTATCACCTATCTAACCATAGATTCTTGACTTCAGTAACAATACCAAATTTAAACTTGTGACCTAGGTACAAACAGAAACTGGTTGATTACTTCCATGACATTTGTGCCACTACTAAACACTGGACATATCTTGTTCACAGAGTTCACAGCTGAGTAAATTGGCGATTATTTTTCTCTTCTAGTAGAATATATAACATCTCCTATCACTGTGGCTAGGTGGTAGTCATTTTGTTTCAATTTTGTTTTGGTTTACCTTGATTTCTTATGTGGAGAAATCAATGATAACCTGGTACATAGTTATGTCTAGGTTTACAACCCAAATATACTAAGTTGTAGGATTGATTCTAATTATTTTCTGAATACTTTTAATAATATCAATTTTAAAAGGCCTCTCCACATTCATCTTACAAAGTATTGATTTCATAAAGCGTATTTCTTCTTGGCATGTGCTAAATATACTGATGAACAAATTTTACTGAACTTTAAGAACAAAATTTAGGACTTCTACTCATTCCAGTATTGACTGTTCTTTTTATTAAGTAAACCAAATAAGCAATAAAATGGACTTTGCTCATAGAAGGCATTCAATAAATTATATTGAAGATGGTGAGACCGAGATAAGAAACACTTAAGAGCAATGGCACCCATAAAATACAGCTACGTTGATAGCCAAGGCACCTGGTACCATTTGCAATGTCAGCTTCCCTCAAGTGTTTACTAGTACTCAAATTTCATCACTCCTTATTTTATAGGTCTTCAAAATCTTATAAGGTTTACTTGATTTTTTATTTAATAAAAACACTTTATTCATTAAAGTATGAGCCAGACCTTACCCTGCTTAGTTTTTAGACAAGATCAGACACATTCAGAGGGCCATGGCCGTAGACTAAACTTAATACCTAGAAGTGTGATCTTTGCATTAGGTAGAATGTGTCTTTGAAGATTTCATGCATAATTCTGTATCTTTGTCAAACACTTCTGATGAGGTTTCTTTTTTTATTTGAATCTACTTTTACTTTATTTTTAATTAAAAATTTCTACCTCCTCCCCTCCCATTTCCCTCCCCATCCCAAATATTTATGTACTTATTATGCATACAATATTTTGTCTACATGCATGCCTGCAGGCCAGAAGAGGGCACCAGACCT
>LOJH01001078.1:52357-62831 GCA_001685095.1 Ellobius talpinus | reverse complement strand
TGTGAGAGAGAGAGAGAGAGAGAGAGAGAGAGAGAGAGAGAGAGAGAGCTCTGTAGGCAAGGCTAGCCTCGAACTCAGAGATCTGCCTTCCTGTGCCACCCCAGTGCTGGGACTAAAGAGGTGTGCACCACCTTATCTGGCAAGAACATGTATTTTTAATTTTGAAATTTTTCTTATATCTTATTTGTGAGTGTGTGTGTGCACATGAGTATGTGTGCCCTAGTACTTTTGTGGAGATCAAAGGACAATGTGCGAGAGTCAGTTTCTCTTCTCATCAAGTCGGTTGCTGAGAGGGAACTCAGGCAAGTGTCTTTACTCACTGAGCCATCCCACTGGTCCCAAGAGTACATAGAATTTGAAGTCAGACAAACCTGACCTCAAGTCCTGACTCAGACACTTCTTTGTTGTGACTATTTATTGGTTCTATGGTTTTAAGCAAGTTGTTTAGGAGGGCGAGGATCTTCTCTGCTGTATTATGTGGGTGGCTAGCTAGCAGTGGTCATGTAAGGATCCGTCAGCAAAGGCTTGTAGGTGTTGCCTAGGTCCCATGGTAGGTATTCAAGAAGTGAGACCTATGAAATATGTTGGCTAAAGATGAAAATTTCATTTTGCACAGAGAGTTATGAAAATGACCCTAACTTCATGAAAGTGACTTTTATCCAAATGTCATCTCATCTCTGAGATCTAGGTTAGTTATATAATGGACCACTCTCTGACAAACCTTAGTGCATTGTAAAAACCAAAACCCAAAGCAAAACAAAACAACAAAACACAAACCAAGATGCATCACATCTGAAGCCAGAAGAACTGCATTTAAGATCTCCTTTGCCCCTTATTTTGTGATGGACAGTGACTGAACCTTATTTATAAAATGTGCTCATAACCTGTGGCCCTGTGCCCACCACAAAATGACAGTATTTAAAGCAGCAACATAGAACAGAGATCTGAAAATCATAGTTACAGGCTTTAAGGAAAATTGTAACCAGCAGAGAAAGAAACACAGATACCGTTCATGATAAACCAAAACAGTCACTTGCAACATGACACCTGTGCAAAATACAGACATCCGATGTAATGTCCACAGGGAGAGAATAAAAGTGGAGTAAAAGAGGGAGCAATAAATAAAGCCCACAGTGGCCAGCAAGATGATGCAGTGGTCATATTTACCAAGTACGAGCATCTTTACCAAGTTTGATCTCTGGACCTCCACGGTGGGAGAACAATGACTCTGACTTCCACACTCATGCCGTGGCCTGCACACACATACCTCCTTGCCCAGTAAGCAAATTTAATGAAAAGAAGATTGTGTGGCTTTAAAAATTGTGTGGCTTTAAAAAATGCAACATAAAGGGTTTGAACACACTTAGAAATAAGACATAGCACTCAGCCAGTGGCGGGTTCCCACTTTCTTCCCAAGCTTATTCTGGGAGGCTGCAGACATCGAGCATGTGAAAACACAAGCTAGATTGACTCTTTGTCATGAGCTCCACCTTGGGCAAAGGAACTGATCAGACCTAGAAATTCCTTCAGCAGGAAGCTGTCACAAGGGTGACACCCAGGAAGCTGCTCCTGGCTGCAGAGTCTGCTGCTGAGATGACATCAGAGCCCTGATGTAGGAGACACCACTTGATGGCACAGGCAGAGCCAGATCGTCTGCTGTCATGGATCCACTGCAAGCAGCCCACCTGGGTCCTCGGAAGAAGAGGCCCAGGCAGACGGGCATCTCGGTGGCCACCACATCGCACGACATCAGGTTTCGAGACTTGGTCCTCTTCATTTTGGAGAAGAAGATGGGAACAACTCGAAGAGCCTTCCTCATGGAGCTGGCCCGGAGGAAAGGGTTCAGGGTGGAAAGCGAGCTCAGGTAGGACAGCCCTGGTCACTTGGCAAGCAGGTGGGGGCCTTGAGGACATCTCCAAGGACACAAGGAGACAGCTGGCTAAGTGAGACAAGATGGGTGCAGGCTAAATGAGATCATATGGGAACTAATTGGCACCAAAAGATAAGATTTTTAAAAAATCTGGCTCCTCATGACTGACTCTGAGATGAATTGCCCAGGGGTGATAAGAGGAAGTTTGTCAGAAAACTTCACATTGAAATCACTCAGGTCCATGTTCTACCAAACTGAGTCAGTACCACTGGGTTCAGCTGTTTAGACTGCTGCTTTGGGGTAGAGAGGATCGGCTGATGGTGTGTCTCTGACTTGACACACACCTGGCTATGTGTGGGCCAGGCTGAGATGGCTCACCATGGACACCTAAGTGGCCTCGGTGATGGTTTTCCAAAGAGTGGTCTAGGCCAAGTAGGCTTCGGGATGGGATGTTGGTTAAGGGTGTTTGTCTAGGGTAACAGATGCCACCACAGAGTGCTGTGATAAGAGGGGAGGAGGTAGCTGAAGCCACCATCTGGATCCAACTAGACAGAGTCACTGTCAGGAAGCAGCGGTTACCATGGTTTTTCTGAATATTCTATATATCCACCGTCTTGAATCAATGAGGAGAATCAAAGTGATTCAGAAAGCCCCAGTAAAGGCCCTGGCACGCACGGTGGCTGCAGACAGAACTGCTGGGGTTATGGTGGGGACTGTGGGTGCCCCACTCAGTTCACTGTGTGCAGCTGTGAAAGGGTGGGCTGAGCATAATATGTCAGGGATGCTATGACTTTTACGTGGTATTCTGAATTTTAAGTCTTTGAATTTGACAAGAAGATTGTCAAACATTTCTTGCTGGTGAAATGCGGGCTTTGAAGCACTGCAGAGACACATTTCCATGGTCAATAACCAGGCATGCCAAATTCCACACACCAAACTGAGGGGACAATTTGTTCGTTTGCTAAAATGTCCCCAATCAAAATTTCCTGAGTTTCTGGGGTTCTCTTTTCTGAATTCTTGCTACATGGTCTCCTGCTTTGTTTCGTTTTAAGTCGTTACGGTTACTCTCAATTTTGTTCCTGAACATTCTTTTCACACAAGACGAATTTCACCTAATTTTTTACTATAACTAATCTGTTAGACTTAAATACAGTGTTAGCATTCAAAGAGAAAGAAACTAGATAGATCAAGGAGGGGAACAAAAACCAAAAAAAAGAGAAATTTAAAAACAGAAATAAAAATTTTTAGCACATATAAAGCTGCTTTTCATGGTAAAGAAATCGAGCAAGGGCCAGCAAGGAAGGTGAGAGCTGTCTGCCTGGGGTACCACTTACTCAGAAAGCGCTCTGGTAAACAATCCAAGCTTCAGGTGGAGGCCCACTGACTGAGTAACCAATGGAGCAGATTGGCGGGGTCAGGTGTTTAGGGTGGTCATCAGGAAGCAGGGAACTTTGCTGGCAAAGTGAATCGAAGAGGCAGAGCGGTGCCCTAGGTGCTGACTGCCAGGACTGTGCCAGCTGCTCGGGAGACAGAGGAAACGGGTGCCTGGCGAGCAAGCCGCCGCTGTGCCTGTGAGGGGGAGCAGAGTTCTCAGGCTAAGAGCACGGACACATTCAACACATGTGTGCTCTGTAGAGGAAAATAAACCACAGGAAGCAGAAGCCCCGGCGCTAACAGAATCTCTGTGCCCAGATATAGAGTCATTAATTCTGTAGGAAGAAACTTCTAGACCTCCTGACTCTGACCCTTCCCAGACCTGTGGTTCTCTACATTCTCCTCTTTGCTCCCTAACATTCAGATCAGTGTTCTATCTGGTGTGATGCTGAACAAGAGAAAGGATGTCAATATCCTTTGACAAAGTTCACAGTAGTACAAGTGAAAAGTGCATTATTCTCTTGTTAATTGGTTAGGTCCATTGACTTGCACAGCCAAACTGAAAGAAGATTGTTTCTCTGATTATAAACTAGGTCGGATGACAGGAGCAAACAGGAAGGCAGCCCATGAAAACACTATAAGCAGTTATCCGGTGTGGAAAGGTGTATGCTCATATTTCTGTGTCTTCTAATTTCTTTTCAATAAATATATACTTGTTTGTTTGTTGAGACAGGTCTCTCTAGATATCCTGGCTGTCTTAGAACTCACTATGTAGGTCAGGCTGGCCTCAAACTCACAGAGATCCTCCTGCCTCTGTCTCCCAAGTGCTGGGATTAAAGGCATGTACCTCCACACCTGGCCTTAGACATATATTTTTAAAAACAATGATAAAAACCTACAAAATTGCTTAGTGGGCAAGTGTGTTTGTTGCCCAGCCTGATGACCTGTATTTGATCCCTGGTAACCCCATGGTAGAAGGAAAGAAGCAACTCCTGTAAGTCAACCCCTACTTCTACACACACACAATAAATAAATGTTAAAAAAAACTTTTAATTTGTGGATGGAGAGATAGCTCAGTGGTTAAGAGCATTGATTGCTCCTCCAAATGACCCAGGTTGGTTCCAGCACCCACAGGGCAGTTCTCAACCATCTTCAACTTTAATTCCAGGAGATCTGATGGCTCCACGTGCACTAGGCACCCCAGTGGTGCACAGACATACATGCAAGCAAAACTTCTATATATTAAAAAATCAATCAATTGATTAATTAAGGCAGGTGATGGTGGTGCACACTTTTAATCCCAGCGCTCAGGCAGAGGCAGGTGGATCTCTGTGAGTTCAAGGCCAGTTCTGGTCTACAGAGCAAGTTTCAGGACAGGCTCCAAAGCTACACAGAGAAATCTTGTTTCGAAAAACCAAAAAAGTAAAAACTCAATTTTTAAAAAACTGTAATAAAAAATTAATAATGAAAATGAAAGTAACATAAATGGTTGTAGTTATCATTATTATCATCAACATCATTATTATTATTATTATAAAGAAAGAATACTTGTAGGTCATGCGAAGTGGCTCAGCAGATGAAGTCACCTGTGCAAACCTGACAACCTAAGTTCAACTCTTGGATCCCAGGTAGAGGAGGAAGAAAACTAACTCCACTGAGGTGATTTCTGACCTCCATATGTGCACCATGTCATAGGTTAACATGCATACACATGTACAATAATATTAATGATTAATAATAAAATTAATTAAAAGGTAAAAAGGCAAGGGTGATGGCTACACTTCTTTCCTGGTTTGAAATATTCAAAGCCCAAGGCGAGAAGCATCCTGCAGTGTCCATAGACCCTGTATACTTTTGTATACTCTTACCTTACCGAGATTCTCAATGTATTCTCACAGGAGCCGAGAAGGCAGTTCCACTCAGCCAACACAAGTCATTCGCTGACATTGGCTCAAACTTTGGGAGGTTGACCCTAAATGGTTTATGCTAGGCATTGTTAAACACAGTGTAATTTGGTGAAAACTATTCTACTGATACTTAATACAAACCCACATGCACAACAAAGCATAAAGGAGCAAAGTAAACTAAATACAGGTCAGACATGATCACATTGCAACTCTTTGTCAAGTCCATAAAGACAGGTTCTATAGATTTACTGAGAAAAAGCAAGCTTATGGTAAGGGTCTGGGGGAGGGTCTGACGCTGGAAAAGTCTCTGATTGCAAAGATCAAAGTTTACCAGGCTAGGAAGCATGTCTTCTGCAACCTTCTGTGCAGATAGCAAGCATTACATTCATTCCCTTGAAGGAGCAACCCGGTGCACTTAACTCTCCAGGTTTTCAAAATGCTTTTCGGTGAACACAAAGACCTCCTACAGCACACCAGCACAGCTTTCCAGAAGTTAAACAGTTCCTTCCCTTCCCAGGGAGGATCCCCTTTAGAATGCCTGCCTGAGAAAGCTCCTGACTGCAAGGAGGATTTACTGTTCTAGCCAAACCGGGCAATGGGAAGATGCACTCCAGAGCCCTCCCTTAGACATTGCTTTGAGACACTCCAATGACCAATCCTTTCTCTGTCACTTTGACACGTGAACCTTTTAACCACTCCGATGTTAATCTCAAACATCTAAGTCCTGACTGATAATAGCAATATTTTTTTAATTCCTGTATGAAATATTTGACACATATATTTTAGTTAAAAAAAGAATTGTGAATATTTATGGGGCACATAATAATGACTGATACACGCATGAGTGTGTAACAATCAAATCATAGTGTTTCTGTAGCTTCTTTCTCTTCAAGTGGAAAGATTCAAGGAGAAAGCCCTCACTTCCAGTCTGTAGGAGTGACTGTTTCATGCTGGGATACCCTGTCTCACTGGTTCATGCTGGCCCCTCTTCCCTGTTCCCCTTACCATCACTGAACAAAGTCTAGCCTTGACGCTTTGACTGGTATCCAGCTCTGTGTGTCTTTGAGATGGTTCTATCACTTCAAAATTCTGGTGTAAATTTAAACTATTCAAGGCCATTGTTGATAATCATCATCATCGTCATCTGAGTGCCAGATGAAAGAGATGGGCTACACATTCTTGAAAACCTGATGTTGAAGGGCTGGATTGCAGGCCTCTAACACACATCTGCTAGGTTTTCTTTGCTTTTCTTCTCGCTTCTCTCCCTTGCATGCTTTCTCCATATGCCTCTCTGCTTCTAACAACATCCACTGAGAGCCCTCTAGAGAAGAGGACTTACTCCCTAGGATGTCATGGGGTCAGTCACTATTGACTCCTTGATCTCTTCCTCTGCCAGCCACCCCTTCCTGACTGTAGGGCCAGGAGTTCTCATCTGCGGAACTTAGACTGTTTTCTTTTCAAGTGATTTTTAGTTAATTTTTAATATATGTGTGTGGGCACCCATGTACCATGGCACGTGCGTGAAAGTCAGAGGACAGCTTTGTTGAGTCAGTTCTTTCACTGCGTAGATCCAAGGGTCTGAACTCAGGTTGTCAGATTTGGTGACAAGTGTCTTTATCTGCTGAGCATCTCAGCAACCTAGAACATAGATTTGTTTGTTTGTTTCTATATGCAGTAACCTTCAGGAGACATTTGCTCAGGGACTAGATGTGGGGAGCAGGGGGAAAGCCTGAGTGAATGTGCATTGTTGACATGGACACCAGCAGACTGAGGACCAATGCCATAGACCCATGGGAAACTGGCAAAGCCTTCCCCTGTTCTGGCAGTGTGTATAAAAACTAGCGACTCTTAGCTGGTGCCTTTCCATCAGAATGTACATAGCCCACCTGACTCCAGCTTTGCTGTGTCCATGTGTCTTCCATTTCTTTAGTATCTGTCCCCTCTTCACTCCCTCACCACCCCAGTCAGGCCAAGGCGATAAGTCATACAGGTTGTGGTAGCCGGAGAGAGGACTCACAGTTAGGAGCACTGGCTGCTCTCCCAGAGGATCCAGGTTAGAGTCCCAACACCTACATGGTGACTTACAACCAACTGAAACTCCAGTCCCAGGGGATCCAATGCCCTCCTCTGGGTTTGTTGGACACTGGGCAGGCACCAATGTGGTTCCAAACTCATAAAATTTAAAAGATATTTGCTCAGACAGTAATTTACCTGATGACTATAAAACCACCCAAGGACCCTGTTAGTAATTTTTGCAATTAAATACATTTTTCCTTCAGTCTATGGTCTCTACTTTTGTAATCATCAACCTAATAAAAACTTTATTTTTTATACATTCAAGAGCAAAAAATAGAAAATTTATTCCTGTTCTGATCCAACTACTTTCTATTTCAAATATTGTGAGCTTCAAGTTAATGAGAAATTTCATAATCCCATTAAAGGTAGTTAAAGCATCAGGTGAGATCCTAGCCGGGGGCTGGAGTAGAAAGCTCTCTCTATTGATGCTGCTGTGTTGTTTGAAATCAACCTCAGTCGCTTTACTTTCAAGGATTCTGAAACACACTGGTTGCTAAGAGAACTGGCTGAGCTGGGGTGGGGGTGGGTTAAGCCAGCTTCTCTAAGCAGCTCAGTTTAACTATAAATACTGCTAAAGTCGTTGTTTACAAAATACCCAACATGACTTCTCCCAGGCAACAGAGACAATCGTGGAAGTGGTGAGCATCCAAGAGAGCTCAGAAAGACACACTGGAAGGGGCAGGGATGACAATGACTGTCTTCCTTCTTCATCTAAGGCTTCTCTAATAATATGGAACAAGGCAGTGCCAGCTAGGGAGAAGACAAGGATAGGAAGATCGACAAGTGGGAATACTCAGAGCCAAGATTTGTAGAATAATTCCATAACACACAACTTTTGAACACCTGAGCCCAACTGACAATTCTAGCAACATTTGGAATTTCTGCATAAAGTTATATTTGTCACATATATCCTAGTTAACATATAATAACTGCACATATTTATACGGCTAAGAATAAGGATTCAAAATGTGTGTGCAATGAGTATGAGTAAGGATCAAATTGTAGTGCTTCGTGTTTCTATCTCTATTTCTGTGTGTCTGGAGCCACCAAGCGCCTCCTTCCTAGTTCTCCATGACTTAAAGGACAGGCTATTGTGAACCATGTGTGTGTGGTGGGGGTGAACATCACAATTTATTCCTTTCAAATGTATTTTGGCACCTGTTACCCATTTTCCTCTACCCTTCCCCTTCTCAACATGCTTCTTTTAGTTGTCCTTACTGAACCACTAAATAAGTTCCTCTCTCATACAAGCCATGGTCTGATATGGAGAAAACAATCTTGTAAAAATGTGGCTGGGGAAATCAGTTGTTAAAGTGGTTGCCATGCAAGCACAAGGACCTGAGTTCAGATCCCTAGCACTCATGTAAGTAACTCTGCAAACAGCACCTATAACCCCCAGGCTAGGAAGTTGGGGGTGGGGCCTGCTGTCTTCCAATCTAGTCCTGAGCTCCAGTTCAGTGAAAAATCCTGGACCCCCAAATAAATAAGAACAAGTTGGAGAGTATCTAAAGTAGACACTTTAAATTGTCCTCTAGCTTACACACACACACACACACACACACATACAAAAAACCAAACATACACTATACACACCTCTTCATACACACAAAGAAATACAGATGTTTGGGATGTTGGAGGCTGGAGAGATAGCTTAGCAGTTAAGAGCATGGGCTGCTCTTCCAAAGGACCCGGATTCAATTCCCAGTACCCACAAACCAGCAGTCCACAACTGTCTGTAACTCCAGTTCCAGGGGATCTGACAACTTCACACCAATGTACATAAAATAAAGTTTTTAAAAAGAGCCAATAAAGGCATTTTAATAAGAAATACAGATGTGCATAAAAGGGGCACAGGTTTTACAAGCTCAGGCTTGTACTTGCTAGAATGACCTCAAGAGGAATGAGCAGCAGTTTGGAAACATATTGTCATGGAGTTAGTATGGGTGCTGCCAAAGAGAAGACCTTATTCCACAGCCATACTTCCTGAAGTGCAGTTCTAGGCTGTGCAGTGGCTCATAGTATGGATGCTGTGAAATAATCCTCTGTTCACTGTGTGAATGTCACCATGATAGGTTTAATAAACAAGCTGACTGGCCAATAGCTAAATAGAGTAAAGTTAGGCAGGAAATCCAAACTCAGAATGATGGGATGAGGAAGGGTGGAGTAAGGAGTCACCAGCCAGACAAAGAATGAGTTGGACACACATACAGGACAGTGGAAAAGGCCACAAGCTTCAGGACAGCACATAGATTGATAGAAATGGGTTAAGTTGTAAGAGCTAGTCAGTAACAAGCCTGAGCTATTGGCTGAGCATTTATAATTAATATAAGTCTCAGTGTGTTTATTGGAAGCAGCTGCAGGACAGGAAAACTCCACCTACAGTGTGGTTGCTCCCATGAAGCAATGGGATCATCTTTTTCTTCCCTTGAATCCTGGAATGTTGAAGGGAGGCCGCTTGTTAGTTCCTGGCTGCTCAGCAGCTCAGACCCAAAATAATCACACAAAAACTATATTATTAAAAACACTGCTTGGCCAATTAGCTCTAGCTTCTTACTGACTCATTCTTACATATTAATTTAACCCACCTCCATTTATCTGTGTATCACCATGTGGCTGTGGCTTACCAGGTAAAGTTCCCAGCTTCTGTCTCCCGAGGGGCTACATGGCTTCTCTCTGACCCTGCCTTCTTTCTCCCAGTATTCAGTTTAGTTTTCCCCACCTAGTAGAAGTGGTACTGTGTGACTTTTGACACTAGGTGATGGAAAGTCATGCGGACCCCACCTGGAACACTCAGTCTGGGACATGAGAGACTCATGTGAGGAGTTGATTACCCTCTTAGATAACGTGCTTGGGTTCACAGAAGCAACTTACTTCAGCCTTGTGGCCATCTTTGTTGTGTTAACTTGTTTTCCACTGCTATAACAAAATGCCCGATGGTGGCTGATTTGTAAAGAGAATAGGGTCATTTTATCACACAGTTCTGGAGGTCCTAGAGTATGGGACCAGCTGCTCAAGTCTGGTAAGGCCTCATGGATGGTGGCATCCCAGTGGTAAGATGAGTAAGGGTGATTATCTAACTGAGGAGGCCAGAAAGCAGGGAAAGGTCAGCCTTCTTCTTTCCTAACAATCACTCTTTCATGGTAGAACTACATTAATTCCTCCAGAGAGCAGTACCTCAATCACTAATTACTTCTGTAATTCTTTTAGCCACCCGTAAGGCTGCACTTCCAGGTTCTAAAGCAGGCGC
>LOJH01001078.1:23764-52276 GCA_001685095.1 Ellobius talpinus | reverse complement strand
TGACGTAGGCACGTCTTTCCCCTCGTGCGCATGTGCTAGGAAGCCTTTAAAAGCCGGACGCGCCATTTTTACGCTCTCTTTCCTTCCACACCATTTCCCCGGGCCTGTTGAGCACAAACCTCTCCTAATAAACTCCTACGTGGGTTCGTTTGTGTCTCGTGTCCTCTTCTCATTTTCTGCCGGATATCTTTAACTTCCATTAGACTTCACATTTTACAGATTTTATTACCATTTGCATTGTCCCACTAGGGACCAAGGTTCCAAACATGAACTCTCAGGGGACACACTGAAATCATATTCAAACCAAGCATTTGCCAAGCGAAACCAGATAGGCCATCAGCACACACATCCATAGAGCTGAGTTAAAGTTCCGGTTCCTAAATACCTTTGGTTGAATTTAGGGACAGAGAAGTATTATTTTAGAACTATTGTTGACTTCATTAGTTCACAAAAGTAACTATTGAGCATACCTATGAATCTGGCCTTGAGCTGGACACGAGGCATGGTGGTGCCCCCGTGATACCACTGTCTTTGTCCTGAGGACTAAGGTGAGGGCATGATGAGTAGTTACCAATCGAAGAGACTGAATCTCAATCAAGGTGGAAGGGGAGCCTCAGCACCTGAGGTTGTTTTCTGATACCCAACCCTACTGTGTGCAACCACAGGCTTCAGCCTACAGCTTCCTCCTTCCTGGGTGGACCTGGAGTTCTCTATTCTGAAGGAGACAGAGGAAAAAATGCTGTCACAGTAGAAACACAATCAATGAAACCTTGTCAACCTTAGTCCAAGACGCTAGTCATTGGTCATGACTAAGAAACTGGGTGAAAGCTGAGTTCTGGCATCTCAGCAGCTCCTGGGGGCATTTGGAATAGGTTAGAGACTGCTACCTGAGGGCTCCTGTCACCATTTACTATAATAGCAATGCCAGGACTCCCTGATAGACAGCATGGTGCCTACCTCAGTCTCACTGCAGATGTATTTGCCCTAAGCTATGATGCCTGCATGGATTTCACCCGTTGTAGAAAAATGATGGTAGATAGTTCATGACAGATATAAGAAAGTGTAGAAAAGTGTCTCAATCAAATAAACAGAACCTTCCTCAGGGATCTAACCGTAGAACGTCAAGTTTTTGGGATCACACACAGTTGGATTAAATCCTGGCTTTGTGTAATCTCACCAAGTCTTTGTTTCCTCATCTGAAATTATGTGCCTGCCTCATATGGCTGATGTGTAGACTAAATTACACACACACACACACACACACACACTGGGTTTGGATCATGTCATTTTTGTGAATGGTGTAGAGTCTTTACAGCATTGTTTCTGTTGTTTGCCATTTCACAGCAAGTCCTGTGGCCCTGGGCATTCCCAAAGCCCGTGTCAGAGGCAGGGCTGCTTCCAGAGGCAGACTAGGTGAAGAGACGCAGGGCCAAGCCAAGGGGTGAGAGTGTTTGGTGCAGGCAGCATTGCTTACCAAATGGTCCTCAGTTCTTCGGTGCTCCTCTGGCTCCCTCGGAGATTTAGGTGAAACCGGGAGAGCCCAGGGTGATTGTGGCCTTCCCTGTAGATCCTCCATCTTGGTGTGCAGCCATAGCAGCTATTTTCAGCTTTCCTGGGAGAGCTCTAACCTCCTGTAGCCTTGTAGTTCAGACACTTGACATAAAATAGGAAAACATCAATTATACACAAGGGCTTCTTGGGCAGACACATGAGTGTCTCCATTCATATCTCTGCCCCTTGGAGGAACCGTTTGTTTTCCAGCATGGCACCTATTCAGATTCCTTCTCTTTCTTACTGGCGTGGCATCCATTCTGAAAATCTTCTGTGAGGAGGGTGGAAGGGAACTGAGCATGGAATTCCTCTGCTCTGGAACCACACACCGAGTCACAGAGGGCAAACTCTTGGCTACTCAAGTTCACAGGCTTTGGGTTAAAACAGACCAGGATCCAAATCCCACCCCTGCAGTTATTAGCAGAGTAGGGTTTTTAATGTCTCCCAAGGTATTTCCTCATTGTTGTGTGGAGCTGATAATGCCTGCTTCACAGCATTATTAACAATTAAATGGATGGCATGTGCATTTAATATATTTAACATTTAATACCAGCACCTGGCATATGGCAGCACTTCAGTGCTCTTGGGCTTTCAATATTGAGGCACTTAGAGCAGAGACAAATCCACATTTTCCCAAATAGATTT
The DNA here is from genome assembly GCA_001685095.1 of Ellobius talpinus. Classification (NCBI taxonomy): domain Eukaryota; kingdom Metazoa; phylum Chordata; class Mammalia; order Rodentia; family Cricetidae; genus Ellobius; species Ellobius talpinus. The sequence continues at coordinate 50,080 of LOJH01001078.1, read as the reverse complement.
ATTGTCATAGTGCATCAGTAAGGAATTGTCAGTGGCACACGCTGGAGGGAGCAAGTCACCCTGTGACACCGTCTGGTGAGGCTCAGGAATCAACATGAAGAAGTGTTCAGTCAGAGAGAATTGTCTGCAGGAGACCATGACAGCTACCAACCCAAAGAGACAATGCCAGCTCAGGTTAGACGCCAGGGAACACAAGAGGATAGGGAGCATGGACTGGGCCAGGATGGACAGAGCCTCTAAATTTGCATTTCTTAAATTATTTGTGGCAAAGGGACAGATACATGACAAAAAAAATCAGTGCTTTAATTTAAACATAAATAATAAAGCTCGTTTGGTAATATCAAGTTACAACCAGCTTTAAATATTGACTTAAAATTTCTGCTTCTTACTTGGCTACACCCAGTGGCCTGGTACTGAACTCTGCGTGCCTCTTCAGGCCTCTCTCTAGGAATGCATCCACACGGTTGTGACCGTGACTTTCTTGCTTCTCTTGCTTGCTTTAGTGGAGGACTTGTTGCTATTTGTTTGACACAACCCTTACTTTAGAACACCTCATTTTGATACTTACAGTCTCAATTCTTCTTCAAAAAAATGCATCACGTTTGAAATCTGCAATATTCTTCTAGCTTGAGTTGCCAATCAAGAATTTATCCCAGGGCTCCACCGTAACTAGAAAGAGTACATGTTTCTCACATCACAGACTTTAGGTATTGCTATCATTTCAATGTGAAATGTCCCCCATAAACTCATATCTCTGAATGTTTGGTCCCCAGCTGGGGACACTGTCTGTGATGGCTGTGGAACCTCTCAGGGGTACAGTCTTACTGGTGGAAGTGGGTCACTGGGGTAAGCCTTGAGGAATTTTAAATAGTTTTATGTGTATATAATGAATGGCAGTGTTTTCATTCCCTACCCCCTCCCTATCCTGGTGAAAACTTCTCTTCTCCAATGAGTCATTCTCTTACTTTCAAGTCTTTTCTTTCTGTGTAGCTGACTGCTGGGTTCTACCTCCTGTTCACTCTCTGCTTCCAGAGTGTGACCATCTGGCCGCATGCTCTTGCCATCATGTGTTCCCACTTTGGTGGAAGTCATCCTTTGGAACTGTAAGGCATAACCAACCTTTTCAGGGGGCTTGTTTATTTGATTTTGTTGTTGCCGTTGTTTCTTAGTACACAATGTTGATTTTGCTTTGCTAGTTGTACGAACAGGAATCGGAAGTTTCGATCCCAGCTTTCCTTCACACAATGCAGAGCCATAGCCTACAAAAGCTGTTTTGAAACCTAAGAGGGGTGTGTGGTTCCCATACCCAGTGTGAACTGGGACCTGCCTAAGAGGTCCCAGGAAGTCCCAGGAAAAGAGTGGTGGGGGCAGTAGGAAGGGAGGTGGAGAAAGAGCTTAGAGGTTGAGCATCAGGACCCCCTCAGCACGCTCTTCTCTCTTAGCTCAGGCAAAATTCCATTACTATAAAATAAGTATTACCCCAGAGAACCTGGAAAACAAAGATGAACCTAAGAGAGACATACATGGATCTAAATAGGAAGGAGAAAAAGAAAAGATCTCCTGAGTAAATTAGGAGTGTGCGGGTCATGGGAGAGGGTAGAAGGGGAGAGGGGAGGAAGGGAGGGAAGCAGAGAAAATCATATAGTGCTATAAAAACAATAAAAGAAACGAAGGAAGAATAAGCATTAGTGATTTTCGATATTATAATAAACAATGATATATAACAGCTATAATAATATATCTATAGATATTTATAATGAAAAACTGTTTCCCTCTAAAGGGCAGAGGTATGGATGAACTAACACCTCCTCTATGAACTGACTAGTCCTTTTGTTGTTGCCTTAAAGTCTTGATGTTAAGAACCTTTCAAGGAATTTACTACAAATAATTTTGGGGATTATAAGGACCTAATCTAGGGTTAGAGTCACCTGCCATGCCTTGGCCCCTATGAAATGTTGTCTGACCTCAACTTACTTCTGTCACCCGAGTGGCCTCGGTTCCAACCTCCAGCCTATCTTGTGATACCAGCCTGAAGTCTTGCCTGGCAGTCAGACATCTTCATTTCGATTTGCTTCCAGAAGTGTAGCACACCAGAAGCAACTTCAATTCTAGTCTCCACTTCTCCACTAAAGAGATGCAGCTTCTTTTCAACAGCAAGGTTTTGCATCACCGTGATTCCTGTGTGAATGATGTAACTCCCTCCCCTCTACCCTCTCCAGGATGCTCTATGTGGATGACACAGCTCCCCCTCCACCTTTCCAGGGTGCCCTCGTTAGGCACCCTTCTGCTTCTCCTCTGCTTTCTCTTCAAGTGTACCAGGAATTCGTCTGTTATTCCCTACATATTCCCACCCCAACTCTCTCCTTTCCAAAGCATTATGTGGGTCACGTTAGGTTTTAAAAAATGACACACTAACACTACTTGTGTTCTGCTTGCACAACATTGGCTTGAACTCCCCAGATAAGAAGAACCAAGCTCCTGAACAAAGTATCTGAGACCCTTGCCACTACTGGCTCAGTCATTTCTACAACTGACATGCCCCTCCCAGTCCGTCTCATCAATCCCATCAATCCTCTGCTGTCCCTTTCTTTCAGGACAATTCCCATGGGCCTCTCTCAGTTCACCCAAACTCTGTTCCTTCTCTAAAGCTCACCCGATCTCACCCTGACCTTTTGTCTGTACAGAATGCACATCATTAGCCGTCTGTCTCATGCAGGCTGCGAAGATGCAGGTGCGCCATTTGTCGAGAGTGAGCCCTCCTTGACTTTGCACTTCTCAGCCCCCAGAGCATCATCTAAGGCATTTAGCTCTATGATCTCCAACTGATACAGACAGGCAGGCATATGCACATTTACACCTATTTCTCTTTGAACTTTAGGTTCTCATATAAAAAATATGGTTCAGTTTTCATCAGACAAACTTGTAAATTACTGGGTCAGAGTCTTCCATGAACAGAAATGAAATAGTTACTGAAACCACCTGCACCCTGCCAGCTTCATCTTCCATCTTCCCTAAATTTCTATTTTACATGATTCTTGCTAATATCTTATATATGTATATATACACATATATGTATATATATATGATCAACACACAGTATGTATGTATGTATGTATGTATGTATGTATGTATGTATATGCATTTAACCTGGGATGCTGTCCACTGCTGCTTTCCTCGTGTGAAGGTCCAGGAGTCAGGTTCAGTGTGTGCCTTGTCTTTAATCAGCTGGGACACTCTGAAACCTTGAGGAGGGAGGAGAGCATCTCATTTTGAAAGCTTCCTTTACTGGTAACTTTGCCTTCCATTTCTAGTGATTCTGTTACCCACATTGTGGCAGAGAACAACTCAGGGTCAGATGTCCTGGAGTGGCTCCAGCTACAGAACGTCAAAGCCAGCTCTGAGCTCGAACTCCTTGATGTCTCCTGGCTGATTGAATGCATGGGAGCTGGAAAACCCGTGGAGATGACAGGCAAACATCAGCTTGTTGTAAGTCTCCCCTTTGCTGGAGGTCCACTGACAGGGACTTCAGAGTTCACAGACTTGGGTTGATCCCAGAGTCCTTTCTTATTGAATCCACTTAGCTCTGTAGGGCTTCCAATCGCTCCTCTGTGTAACAATCCTGCCCACCTCTATAGATGGTGTGAAAATTGAACTGACACATACATAAATCATGCATAGTGTTGCTATGTTAAAAACACTGAATAGATGGGCACTATTTCTCTAAAATATTATTTATTTATCATGTATACAGTGTTCTGCCAGCATGTATGCCAGAGAGGGCACCAGATCTCATTATAGATGGTTGTGAGCCACTATGTGGTTGCTGGGAATTGAACTTAGGACCTCTGGAAGAGCAGTCAGTGCACTTACTCAGCCATCTCTCCAACCCCATAAGAGAACTATTTTTTTATTATTTATTTATTTATTTTGACAGAGTTTCTTTGTGTAACAACCCTGTCTGTTCTGGAACTCTCTTTGTAGAGCAGTATGGCCTTGAACTCACAGAGATCCGCCTGCCTCTGCCTCCCAAGTATTGGGATTAAAGTTGTGCGCCAAAACCGCCCAGCTTAAGAGAACTATTATTATGAACACATTTATGCACAGATATTTCAAAATACTTCAGCCCTGACATTCTGGAAGTCAGAAAAGTAAAAAGTTTCCAATTTTCTCACTCTGATAATTCATGAAAAAAATTAAAGAATATGAGTTCTTAAATCCAAGTCCTTGACAAATAATGTTAGAACCTCTGACAATTCACACAACAAAAGATATGGTCATTAGTTGCTGATTCTTTTCCTGTTTGTGATTTCAAAAATACATATATTGATTGTACATACATGAGATGTCATAATAAAATTCACTATCTGGTGTAATTAATATAAATGAAAAATGAAATTTATGCCCTGGCAATGCTGAAGTATGCATGGGAAGCCCGAATATGGCAGTTCTGTTAAACTTGTCCATATTGGGTCTCATGGTCTAAGGAGGACAACTGACCAGGTCTCTTCCTCAAAAGGCACCAGAACTCACTACAGCTGGTTGTGAACCACCATGTGGTTTCTAGGAATTGAACTCAGGATCTCTGGAAGAGCAGGTAGTGCCCTTAACCCTTGAGCCACCTCTCCAGCCATATGTTCTAATAAAAAGAACAATCATACGTGTCTATGGTAGGACACTAGAGATGTAAGTGACACATTTTGAGTTCTCTGTGATTTTACCCTCTTCCAGGAGCAATTGTCTTAAAGTTAATGTTTTTTGAATTTGAGTAAATGTTTATAGTTATGTACACTTATAATTGGCATTGTCATTCAAAATGGACACTTATATTTTTGTGTAGGTGAGGAGCGATTCTTCCCTGAGTCATGCCCCAGACTCCCAGAACATTCCACCACCGACTGAACAAAAGATCTCCCAGTATGCTTGCCAGAGAAAGACCACATTAGACAACTGTAACCAAGTGTTCACGGTAATGAGGCCTTCTCAACACTCAGGGCAAAAGTTGGTGGGGGGGCTTGAGGCTTCTTTTCATGAGTCTACAAGTGAAATTATGACTTTTCTGGAAATCTGAGAATGCTTCTCTGTGCCTGCCTGCCTAACCTAACCTCTGGTCCTTTGTCAAGTGGGCCTCCTATTTATGGACATGGAAAAACATATTCTGTTTATTCTATAGAGGCAGTAGACAGGTTCGCAGCTGCTCCGGCGTCAGGGTTTGCCAGGCTAACACACTCAGTACAGTATCAAGCACAGGGCTTCTCATCTCTAGCCTGCAAGCACATCTGTGGGGAAGAACAGGAAATGGGTGGCGGCCCCTGAGTCACAGCTGCCTGCTCCACTAGTAAGGAAAACACGCCTCACCTTAAATAACCCTGGCTCTGGGTCGGTGTGGTGAACACACCCCTCATTCCACAAGTAGGTTTGATGTACGAGCTAAGAGAACCAGATGTCTGGGGTTCATGACAGAACCCTGGCCACAGACTGGGTGAAGAAGACAGCAGAGGGTTATATACACCCACTCATGACTGCTGGCACACCAGAAGCACCAGGTCACAGCTTGATTAAGTTGTTTCTAAGTGTCTGATGTCACTGAGCTCAGTTTCCTCACTCTTCATTAGACACCTGTCTTTCCAGTTCAGTGACAAGTGTCTCACAGGGGAGGATGCACAGGGACAGGAGGTCGATCTTGACGTCAAAGGTACCCCATTAGTGAAGGGGATAGGAGGAACTTGTGACTGACTCTGACAAACAGACCAGCTGATCTGGTTTTACTTTTCAGGATGCCTTTGATATCCTGGCTGAAAATTACGAGTTTAGAGAGAATGAAGGTTCTTGTGTGGCATTCATGAGAGCGTCTGCTGTACTGAAATCGCTGCCATTCCCCATTATCAGCATGAAAGACACAAAGGGAATTCCCTGCCTAGAGGACAAGGTGAAGTGTATCATAGAGGTAAGGGAGAAGTGGAATTTGCTGCACCTCCAAATAGGTGAGGGGAAGACTGAAGAGACACACATAGGTGCGGACTCTCTCCTCTTATTTGACTACAGATAGCACAGAAAGAGATGGGTATAGATGTGTAGAATCCATAACCCAGCATGACCCCAGTAGGACTCCATGGACCCAGGTAGCAGGAAAAAGACCCAACCTTAGATCTCAGAGCAGCAGAGTGCTCTGACTCCCAAGCCAGCCTAGGTGAGAGGCTCGGTCTCAATTAGGGCTCTTTCTGTCCAGCACAGGGTGATGCTCCATGGGCTAATTCTGCATCTATGTTCTCTGGGGGAGAGATTGGGTAGAAGATGCATGTTTAACAACATTTAAAGATTTTCCAGCAACATAAGTTTGCCATCCAGTAGCAAGTTTCAATCAAATGCAAAGTATGTTATTCTAGAAAAAATATCCCAGCTCAGACAACAGAGGCCTTGGGCTAAACCTTATTAGGGCTTGATAACAACGGGCTTTTCAGTGGGCCAACCACTGATCTGATGGATTAAAAAGGCCTTATCTCAGCAAGTTGAAACCATTGAGAAGAAAATTGTCAGGACTATTTGGACAATACTTGCCAGTGAATATTCATATTAGGTTCTATGGATTCAGATCCTCATCCATTTGTAACCTTGTCCGAGATTATAAAGGGTCTTTAGAGCTATGGCCAGCTAAGAGTTTTCAGTGACACAGGGAAATTCTTGCTTTCTTCAGATTAGCCAGGGAAGTGCCTCAAGTTTTATGAGGTACCAGCAGCTGGGGCTGTGAGTTTGCGAATAACGTGACGATTATATAAGGACAGAACTCAAAATCTTTTGCTCACCTCTCCTTGCAGGGAATTATTGAAGATGGAGAAAGTTCTGAACTTAAAGCTGTGTTGAACGATGAACGATACAAATCCTTCAAAGTACATGATTTTACATTTGTTTACTGGGGAGTGGTTTTCTATTTACTTGCTGTGGATGGTTATATTAACTCAGACTGCCGTGCCGACATGCCACAGACTGAGCAGCTGAAACAGAAATTTATTCTCTGCCTGTTCTGGAAGCAGAAAGTTTAGGTCAAGGTTCTAGGTCAAGATTCTATGGAGGGCTCTCTTTGTGGCTTGCAATGGCCTGCCACCTTCTTGCTGTGGCAGAGATAGAGGTGAACAGGGTCCTAGTCTGCTTGCTCTTGGCAAGCTTTCTTCACTCTTACACTATTATATTAAGCATGACTCCATGCTTAGGGAATGGCACCTACCACAGATGGCTTCCTACATCAGTCAACAGCCAAGCCATCCCCACAGCCATGCCCACAGGTCAATGTAGTGTAGGTAATTCCTCATTAAGACTCTCAGGTGATTCTAGGTTTGTTGAGTTGATAGTTAAAATTAGTTAACACACCTCCCAAAAACCTATTTGCAAAGACCATCACACCGAGGATTAGGGCTTCAATGTGGGGTACACAACTCAGTCCATTACAGAGTCCTAAGAAGCAGATACATGAACAAACAAGATGTTCCAACTTACTTTCATATAAAGAAATTAACTACCAAGAATCTTCATTCACTGTTACAAATGTCAAAGGGACATAAGGGCACAGTTAGAGCAAACCTGGTCCTGAAGCACAAGCTCATGTCTTTGTTGTATCTTCATTTCTGGGACTCAGGGATGATCACTTCCCAGTTTTTCTTAGCTTGGAGTTCCTGGTACTTTGGCCAGTTCTTTTAATTCATAAGTGATACAAGGCCTAATGTATGGCTCAAGCAGGAGCCCAGGCTCAAGAGCACAGTTTAAGCCTGTACTTTGTCATTATCCACTTAAAGATGGAATAATCCGATCCTACTTGAGCATCCTTCCATCAAAGGTGTGGTGCACCTTTGTGTGTAAGAGAGGAACATCCTGGAGGCAGCTGGAGAAACAGCTTTACACATTCATAGAACAGGAGTCTGATACCTAGGTTATGCCAAAGCCTTACACAGATGTGGGTCTGCCTCTCACCTATTTCGTTTTGTGGCACTGTGGTTGTGAAAGGATTCTCCAGAAACAAAAAGCCTCTAAAAGTTACCATCCCTGGTCTCAAAAGAGAGCTCAGTGAAGGGCTGAAAACCCGATCCTCAGAACCAATATAAAAAGTCAGGTGCAGAGGCGTGCCATTTAAATCTCAGCTCCGAGGAGGCAGAGACAGACAGATCTCTGAGGCTCACTGGCCAACTGTCCCAGCCTGAGGTTGACTTCCCATGCACAGATATATGCCCATGCATATGTGTGCAAGTATACACACACAAAAAAAAACCTATTCTCTTGTTTTTAAGAGTAACTGAGCCAAAGTTTTGCTTGTATTTCTTGTCCACGGCCTGAAGCTTTGGCGAATGCCAGTCAGTTGTCATAGTGATGATTTGGGGGAACTAACAGCCTGCCTTTCCCTCCCTTTCAGCTCTTTACGTCTGTGTTTGGAGTGGGGCTGAAGACAGCTGAGAAATGGTTCCGGATGGGGTTCAGAACTCTCAGTAAAATCAAGTCAGACAAAAGCCTGCGGTTTACACGAATGCAGAAAGCAGGTAAAGGGATCGGGAAAATCACGGGTCGCTCTCGGCTTGTCAGGGGAGAGTGATATGGAGGTCACTTTTACTTGGGCTCCAGTCTGGGGAGTCAGGTGTATCTCAGCTCCAGCACTCGTCACTGTGTAGACCAGGCTGTCTTGGAACTCACAGAGATCTGCCTGCCCCTGCCTCCTGAGTGCTGGGATTAACAGTGTGTGTCACCACTGCCAGATCCCCATCCCCCTTTTAAATAGTATAACATAGTTTGTTGGTTACGAAGGATGGACACAGTGTTGCACACATGTAATCTCAGCACTTGGGATGCAAAGACAGAAGAATTAGGAGTTCAGAAACAACTGGACATTTGCTCAAAATAGAGGAGAAAAAGGAGAAGGAAGAGGAGGAGGAAGAGGAGGAGGAAGAAGAGGAGGAAGATGCGACTGCTGGCTCTTCATTATGACATCAGATAGGAAGAGATTACATCCCAGAAGGATCTGAATACTTTTCCTTTAATTAGGACATTGTAGACCTCTCGTTGACAATTCAAAGTTCCATTGTAACCGTAAGAAGCCCACAAGCAAGCAAACAAGGCAACACCATAGATTACTGTGCTGTGTGCAGAGTCTGATCCATGCCCTGTCTGAGACAGCATCCTCTCCCACTAACTCTGGGTCGTCTTATGTGTGATTTCTCTCCACTGGCCGGCCAAATGGCCCCTCAGGATTCCTCTACTATGAAGACCTTGTTAGCTGTGTGAACAGGGCAGAAGCAGAGGCCACCAGCGTGCTAGTTAAGGAAGCGGTTGCGGCATTTCTTCCAGATGCCTTGGTCACCATGACTGGGGGGTTCCGCAGGTAAGCGTTGTAATTGTTTCAGCACCCCTCTCCTACCTGCCTCTGAAATGATGCAAAAGGCTCATCCCGACCCAGTGCCAGCCTCTCTTTGCTGCTTTGACTCCTGTCCCCTGTGTTGCATTTCGGGAGCTCTGTATGTAGGCATCCCTTGCATACAGAGCTGTTTCTTGCCTCTGTGACTTTGGTCAGGTGAAATTTTCTCTGTACTTTTGTAAAATTGGCAGTCATCTGACTTCTCATTCCTTAAGACTCATTTTAGATGTTTCTTCAGCAAGCCCTCCTCCTCGACTCACTCTTGCTCTGTGCTGGGTTAGGGACTTTTGTCCATGCTTCCCAGATGCCTGCTGAGCCATGTGTGCATTCCCTGTGGAGCTGTCGTGGTTCAGTTCCCACCGAGACCAGACTGTGAGCCCAATCACAAAGCAGATGCTCAAGAAAGTTTGGTTGAGTCAGTGAACAGCGAAGTGAACAAGTCTTCAGAAATGCATGTAGTCAGTTGGATACCAAATGCCTTCGTATCAGAAAGGGGTTCGTCCCTCCTGCCCATCACCCACCTCTCCTGAGACCTTACCTGGTCACTTGGATCAAAGAGGACTAAATCTAAGAGAATCCCTGGGCTAAGGTTGTCACTCAGTTGGTCGAATGCCTGCTTGGCATGAAGGAAACCCTGACTTTGACTCCCAGCATCAAATAAACCAGGTGTGGTGACACATACCTCTAATCCCAGCACTTGGGGGTGGGCGGAGGCAGGAGGATAAGAAGTCCAGGGTAATCCTAGCTTCACAATGAGTTTAAAGTCAGTCTGGACCATAGGAGACCCTGCCTTTAAAAAGGGGGGGGAGGGGAGACAAAGAAAAATCCTTTAACCCATGCCATAATTCCAAGAAGGCTACCTTGTATGGTATGCCCATAGCTCTTGGTAGGCTACTTACTGTCATCCATGTTTCTGTGTGTATGTGCTGGGTGTAGAAGTAATCTTTGTTACTTTCTTCCCATCCATATACAACAATCTACAGACCACATGTGAATTTCCTGCCTTGAATTGGTTTGTAAGAAGTAGAGTTGGACAACCAAGAACAGCTGATCTAAAATATTGTGAGCATTTTGCACCACAAACCTCACATTTGAGACACAGAAACAAAGACTTTTTTAATGAAGGGCTAAAATTATAACTGATTTTCATTCTGTGCTTTTTTGAATTAGGGGTAAGATGACTGGGCATGATGTAGACTTTCTAATTACCAGCCCAGGAGCCACAGAGGAAGAAGAGCAGCAACTCCTGCATAAAGTGACAGACTTATGGGGACGGCAGGTGAGGAGACCAAGACAACCGCTTGCCACTCAAGACCCCTTTAGCAGTGCTTTTCGCTTGTTTCTTTTCTATTCTGTGTGTGTTTATGAGTGAGTATGTATGTATATGTATGCGTGTATGTGTGTATGTGTAGAGTGTGTGAGTGTGTGTATGTGTGTGTGAGAGTATGGTATGAGAGTGTGTGTGTTATAAGTATGTGAGTGTGTGTTTATGTGTAGTGTTGTATGTGTGGTGTGCATGTGTGGTGTGAAAATGTATGTGAGGTATGTGTGTATGTCTAATATTGTGGTACGTGTGGTGTGTGTATGTCTAGCAATGTGTGTGAGAGTGTGAATGTATGTGTGCATGTTTTGGTGCATGTGTGGGTGCATGTTTTGCACATGCATAAGCATACATGTGTGGGTGCATGAAGAGCCAGAGGCTGATGCTGGGGATCATCCTTTGTCACTCTTCACCTTATTCACTGAGACAGGGTCTTCCAATCAAACCCCGAGCTTGTCGATATGGGTAGTCCTACTAGCCAGCTTGCTCTGGAGACCCCTTTTCTCCACCTTCTGAGGTTGGAACTGCAGGCAGACTGTCATGTCTACCAAGCACTCCTATGGGTTCTGGGGATTTGAAACTAGGGTCCTCATGATTACATTCCCGTGCTTTCACCACTGAACCATCTCCCCAGCCCCAAGCATTGTTAATTTTATGTTACATGATCATTGTACAGTAAATTGTCAATTGTCTGTGTAACACCTCATCATGGCACCACATGGCTGGCATGAGACGGACCAGCTTTGGGCCCCAGGCTGTAAACAAAAACTGCTCTTATATTTCCCGGCCGCCCAGACCCGAATAACAGCACAGAAACTATATTAATTACAACACTGTTTGGTCAATAGCTTAGGTGTCTTTCTAGCTAGCTCTTATATCTTAAATTAACCCATTCTTATTATTTTATATTTTACCTCAAGGCTCGTGGTTTGTTACCTCTTGCTTCTTGGGCAACTACATGGTGTCTGCCTCCTTCAGCAGTTACATGGTATCTCTTTGACTCTGCCTACTCTCTCTCTATATATCTATATCTATATATCTATATATATATATCAGATTTCTCGCCTGGCTTTGTTCTAGCCAAAATAGCTTCTTTATTAACCAATGGTAAGAAAACAGCATATAGAGGGGAATCCCACATCACTAGGCTGTACATCCCACATATGCATCTTGTTAGAAGAAGAAAGCCAATGAGGGTAGCCTGGACCATAGGTCATGGCCAATGGCTACCACCCAGGATGAAATCAAACCTGCCACAGGGCCACCCGCTATTAATGGTCGAAGCTGAGTTAAGCTAATCCCACAGTCAAAGCCATCTGACTTCTGGTCCTCTCATCAAGCACCACTGTCTAGAGAGAAAAGGGGCTCTCTCTCCCCCAGGACCCTGCAGGTCTGACTGAGTGGAGGAGGCTGGACCTGAGTTTCCTAGTGCAGCTTTCCCCTTCTGGTTAGACAGTGTCTGCTGGGCGTGGGCCAAGCTCACCGATATGCCAGAGAGGGGAGACCAGACAAAGTGGAAGCTAGAAATAGCCAGCCGTGGAGCCATAAGCATTGGTAATGAAAACTAGATTTCAGAATCAGCTCCAAGTTCATCTGTAGGACCATGCCATGTCTCCCTGTCCCTTTCAGGAGACTGAGCACAGAATGAGCATCCGGGCCCCTGAGAGTAGGGAAGATAAGCTCAGTCAGAAGACACTACTAGAAGAGTAGACACTTGCCCAGTGCTCTGCCTTGTGGGAGCAGCCGAGATGAAAGGCTCTCACTGGCAGGCCACAGGCTACCTCTCCCGCCAGGCCTGTTGCCACGGTTGGAAACTCATTGATGTTTGTTGTTGTGCTGTTGTTCTCATGCTGAGACTCTCTGTGACTGCTGGAGCAGAGAGGTGGCAGGGGAAGCCCTCTTTGCCTGACCCATTTCCAGGTATTCCTGCTGTGGTCCCTAGGGATCTGCATTATAGTCCCAGGCCCTGCAGCAAAACACTGAAGTCTGATCTGAGACTTTGGAAGTACAGGCAGTGGTGGTGCAACCCGGGATGGTCCCTAATGCTTCACGGTCCATTTCCTGTCTGTGCTAGCAGGAGATTCAGTTGCTGTGGGGGGGCTGTCTCTGGAGTGCCTGACAAACGGTAAATAACCAACAAATGGAGGCTGGGATGATCACTGGCAGGATTGCTTATTGATCTCTGTGTGAAAGCCAGGCACTGGGCTGCAGGGGACCCAGCAGCCAGCAGGTCAGCCCCCTTCCCCTTCCCTCATGGAGAAGGTGCCAGGTGATTTGGTGCCCCTTCCCTGGACACACCCCCAGGGCCTCAGCTGTGAAATTGACAGAGTCTGTAGAATTTGACTTCTGCTTCCACTTCACCCTGCTCCCCTGCCATCCTTACACTGAACTTCACTTTACAGATGAACGTAAGCACAGCCGTGTACTGTGCACAGTGCCCACACATGTGTGTGCACTCACTGAACGTGCACAACATCCCCACAAGATGCTTAAATGTCTGAGAAGTATGTTGAACAGACCAGGGGCCTCGGTATCCTCTTCCATCAGGTGACCCTAAATGGCACTCTTGGGAGAATACCCCTTGGTCATGGGTGTAGGAGAAAGGAAGGTGAAGAGGTTGGAAACACTGATCTCGGTGAGGTCAGAGTTCCCCAGACATGCCTTCTGCCTGAATTCCAATTGTGGCTGCTAGCAGTTCACCACAAAGGAAGGAGAGGACAAGAGTCAGGCTTGGGTTCATGAGCGGTCAGTAGGACCCGGATACAAGGACCCTAAGTTCTTCATGATTGTCACCGCTGGAGTTCATGGAACTTCTGGGAGACTCAAAATGTTGAGAAGAAGGCATGGTGGCTCATGCTTGTCACCTCAGCAATTCAGGAGGCTAAGGCAGGAGGGTAACCTTGAGTTTCATTCCAGGCTGCCCAGAACCAAAAGGAGTTTAAAGTCAGCCCTCTATGACCAGGACCTTGGTTCAACCAACCTTGGATAAGAAGAGATACTAGAAACACACAAACAAAAGCAACAACAACAACAAAAATAAAATAAGATAAACCCACACCTATGCCGAGCATGTATAGACCCCCCATCTTCAGTCTCTAACAATACAGTATGACAATAATATACTCATTTACATGGCACTAGGTAATTAACCTAGAAGTGATTGAAAGTCTACAGGGAAGTGTGTGGCTCATATTCAAAACTCTACCACTTTGCATCTTGAGCATCTGTGAATTTTGCTACCAGGATGACTGAGGGATGCCTGCCCTCCCTTTGGAAAAGTGTCTTCAGTTTGAATAGCAGGATGAATAGCAAGGACATGGAAGGGACCAAAAACAAAGGGCGAGAAGGGCTGCTGGCTGCAAAACCTCTCACTCGGCCCCCTAACAACCCTTTCTGCTCTTACACAGCTGGCTTGGTGTAGCCTGTGGTTAATTGGTCCACTAGGTTGGAGAGGGTGGAGCCTCCTCTATGTATGAAGCAAAGCTGAACTGCTCTGCTCCTCCAAGCTCCACACCCTGGGACTAGAGGGGAGATATGGTGGGAAATGCCTCCTTCCTAACTGGGATGGTCACTCCGTTTCTACTGGGAAGACAACCATAGGCACCGATGGCCAAGCCAGAGCCCACCCTCAAAGTGGCTTCAGAGGAGAGAAATCACATTGAGAGAAGTAGGGACAGGGAAGGGAATTGCAAACGGTAGGGACACCCAGCAGAAAGCCGGTTGTGACAGCTAGGGCAACATCTGAGGTGGTGCCAGGCTCTACTGTGGAGAGCACCAGGCACCAGAAGGAACGTTCTAGTCAAAGCTTTGACAAGTTTGGGTTCAAGTCACCCAAGAATGCTCCCGTTTATTACCTGCCAAGTGCTACTGCTGCGTGGAGCAGAGGAACTCCCAGGGGCTGGTATTGCCTGGTACTCCTTTGAATCACCTCTTCATTTTCTGAACAGAAACTTGAGATGGAACAAGCATCACGGGCCTTCTCCTACTGCCTCCAAGATAGGCAGATAGTTCTCTCAGGAGAAGCATCATTTCAGGGTCTGGGTTATACTCAGTGGTATAATGCCTAGATGGCAAGTTCAAGGCCCTGGAATCAATCCCCAGCACTGCAAAAAATGACAGAAACCAACAGAAGCAGCAGGTAACCATATCCCACATCGGGCCTGGGCTTCCAGCCTGAACCCTTTGACTCAGTCAGGCGACCATCAGTGGGACACATAGGAAACAGTGTGGCTTTCTCTTCATTGCCGTTTGCTTTTAAAGGAGCAAGGTTGTCCTGACAAGGAGAGGTGGGGCCTCTGAAGTTTTATCATTGAGTAGTTTGGGCTCAGTCTTTCTCATGGAGAAATTCCTTTTCTGCAGAGAGAGTCTGAGAACTGCTTCCTACTTCCTCTCCTAGCCGCTGAGCAAGCAAGGACGAAAGTCCAGCCATGTCTGTTCAGCTCTGAAACAGCTTCCTTTAAGATGGTAAGGGTGCTCAGAGGGCCCTTTCTGAGCTCGCTCCCTCTATTTTCAGGGGTTGCTTTTGTACTGTGACCTCATTGAGTCGACATTTGAAAAGTTCAAGCTGCCGAGCAGGAAGGTGGATGCCCTCGACCACTTCCAGAAATGCTTCCTGATTTTGAAGCTACACCACCAGAGAGTGGGCAGTGGCAAGAGCAGCCAGCAGGAAGGAAAGGACTGGAAGGCCATCCGTGTAGATTTGGTCATGTGCCCCTATGATCGCCGGGCCTTCGCGCTGCTCGGATGGACTGGCTCCAGGGTAAGGGCTGTCTGCTGCTAGCTGTCCTGGTCCCTAAGCCTCTAAACTGGGCTGTGATACTGACATATGGTCACATGAGTCAGATCCAGTTATCCCCAAGGTGCCGCTCACCAAGCCAGCAGTAGTGGCCTTCCCTAGGGACAGGTTAGATTTATAAATTCTCCAACACACTGTATGCCACTACACCAGAAACTCCAAGCAGCTAAGCCCAGGCAGCTATGTTTGAAAATCCCACAGGTAACTAGGCGGTATCTTAGGTAAACCCAGGAAGCAGTATAGTGTGAGTGGCCCAGATGGATTCAGGCCTAGGCCTGCTGAAGGGTTCAGCCTGCTTCTGCCAAGCTGAGCAGTCTTGGACAAGCTTCCTAGCCCTACAGGACTGATGTGAATGGCACCCTCCAGGGCCAGCAATGCACAGCTTGCAGCAGCCCAGGCCGCAGCCTCAAGTCTGCTGCAAACAAGGATGCAACCACACCGTGGTTCTGTAGCTTCTGCCTACTAACTACGTATCTTGTCTGAAGCACAAGACCGTGTGTGCGCCCGCTGTCTCCCAGGGCTGCTCGAAGAAACTGGTGAGGTTTTTAAAAAGAAAATTTGAGATTCAGGAGAATGAACCCTGCTCTATCCCTGGCTATGCAGCTTTCAGGTAAATAAATAACAGTCCCTGGGCCTTCTTCAGGCTGAGAGCAGTACTAACCCGGCAGGGCTCCACTGAGGACTCAGACAGCGGCTCCTCTTAAAGCTGGAGTACAACGGGGCACCTCAGCTCCTCCCTTAGAGGTAATGCTGGGCTCTTGTTAAGCATCCGCAGTCATGTAGCACAGCCAAGCATTCACAGAACAAGGCAGCTGGCACTGAGCCGGGCACAGGATCAGGGTTCATTAAACACCGGGATGTCACTGCCTGCACCACAATAAGGCCATCCTGAGTATCTTATTTGGCCCTAGCCTGAAGCCACAGGATCCTGTTAGGACATATGGCACTCCTTAGTTCTCCCTTTTAACTCAGGGCTGCATCCCTGGTCACTGGTAGACCATAGACCAGGAGGGCCCGCAGGCTCTGCCACACCTGGTCTTCCTTATTGTCTACTGCTGCTGCCACTCTGGATCCCCCATCCCAGGCTCTGGCCAACCCACCTAGGGCTTTTCTAGGAAGGAAGAGGGTGGGTGTGGCTTGGTTCTACCCAAGGGAGAGAAGCAAGAAAGAGGAACAGCAGTGACAGCTGATGTGAATAGGAGGGGCTGCCTCTTGTCTGAGTCGGCTAGGTCCAACCTAGTACTTCTCAAAAATAATACATTGTTTCCCTGGTAGACTCAGCCCCCAGGATGTTGTTGCCTGTGTAGCAGCGACCCACTGCCACCCCCAGCAAATCTCTGGTCTCAGCAAGGACTGGACTCATCTCTATTCCTGTGATGAAACACCGTGACCAAAGAAACTTGGGGAGGAAAGGGTTTTTTTCAGTGTACATGTCCGTACCATAGTTCATCAACAAAGGAAGGAACTCAAGCAGGGCAGGGACCTGGAGGCAGGAGCTGGTGCGGAGGCCATGAAGGGGTGGCGCTTACCGGCTTGCTCCCCGTGGCTTGCTTTCTTATAGAACCCAGGACCAGCAGCCCAGGATGGCCCCACCCACAATGGGCTGGCCCTCCCCCATCAATCTCTAATTAAGAAAATGCCCTACGGCTGGATCTTATGGAGGCGTTTTCTCAATTGAGGTTCCCTCCTTTCAGATGACTCTAGCTTGTGTCGAGTTGACATCAAACTGCCCAGCACAACTCTTGAGCCATTTGGTTTTTATCCCTTTCTCCAAGCCCTTGTTCAGTGATGCCCACCATGGCAGTCCTGCTCAGTAAGCCCACAGCACCGGCTTCCTATCCGCCCACAGTCTGCTTATATTATAAATTGTCTGTGTCCCCTGCTAGACTCTCAGCTCCCCGAGGAACTTGCAGAAGCTGGCACTCTGCAGGCGTTTGTTTAGTGAACTGTATCTCTCTTTGCACGCACAGAAATGCTCTGAAGGCCTTGGCTGAGGAGTTCAGGAATACATTTATCTCTCCCAAACCACACAGGGCTGGGAACTGGGAGCTGGGAGCAACCCTTTATTGACCCCATTCAGCCTCTCCAGATGCTGGCAAACCAGCGAGAACTGTGGGCAACCGCTGCCCAGACAAGAGCTAGGATAGAGTGGCAGTGAGCTAAACAGGACCTGTAACTTCCCTAATCTGTGCTAGCGAATCTGTTCCTGGCAATTAATCCTTAAGGCTGACTGCGTCTGCACCAGCTACAAAGGGTTCCTGATCTCACCCAGCCTCAGAAACTTTCCAGCGAAGAGGAATCATTTCTCGCCACTAGAGGGCGCGCCTGTCCCAGGTGTTCTCATTAATGCCAAGGGAAAAGAGTTTTCCAGACCTGGGTTTCTCTCAGGAAGCCAGCAGCAGTGTGTGTGATCCACTGTCCTCGTTTCTAAGGTTTGCTTGCCACCCTTCCTAGTCTTCAGATTTTCAGGGTGTACTCCTGATCATGAGAGATGTCACCCTGGAGCAGGTGGCTCTTCACAGGATCTCAGCATGGGATGGGTGGACATCAAAGAGGGAGGGCCCTTCATGAGCACCCCTTCCATTCTGGGACAAAGCAAGGCTCAGAAAGGCCGGGTAGTGTGCCAAAGGACGCAGGGATAGACCAAAAATCTGGGCCGAGATCTTCCCATTCCTCACCTTCTTTTATAATGATGGTATTTAAAACTGAAAATGACTAAGGCATTTACTCTGGACCAGGTATTTCTCCATAAGCAATGCTCACACTGTCCATTTTATCCAGGCAACAGATATTCACATGCCTTCTGCTGCCTGCTGGACACCGCCTGACAAGGGACCAAGCCAATAAGTTTCCGGTTCAAACCAAGTTTCTGTTCTAGTACAGGGATCCCAGAGTTCAGCCACCCAGAACCTTGGCCCTGGGGAAGAAAATTACACAAGAAAATATGCCAGAAGGTGGCAGTTTCAAACACCCGAGGGCACAGGATGGCTCTAAACACCACATGCAGATGGTAATTTATATTAATTCACCTTGCAGCAGTTTGAGAGAGACTTGCGGCGTTACGCCACCCATGAGCGGAAGATGATACTGGACAACCATGCTCTGTATGACAAGACCAAGGTAGTGTTTCCTTCCTGAGGTGGGCTACTGACACTAACCCCCAAGCCCTTCCCTTGAACAGGTTTTTAAAACAATTTTTTACTGCATTTATTTATTTTATAGTGGGAGAAATGGGGGGCACATATGCCTTGGTCTGCATGAGGAGGTGAGAGGTGCTGGTTCTGTTCTATCAGAACTAGGTATTGAACTCGGGTTCTCAGGATTGGCAGAAAGCCCCTTTTCCTACTGGTCTCTCTTACCCCGTCCTCACTCTGACTCAAACTGGTTTTAGTGTCCAGGTTTGCTTCTCTCCACTACACATGTTCTGTTCTCTGCAGAACGCAGTTGAAAGGAGTGGGACCAGATCTACTCAGACGACAGTGCCCACCTGGCCCAGGATGCAACTCTGGGGCTTCTGGGCCAACTAATGAGCTAATGGGGCTCCAGGGCCAGCACAGAGGTAGACAGAATTGAGTTGCTATATTCCTGATGTTTATAGACATTTACTCCCAAGAAAATCAAGACTCACTACAAGTCCTAAGTGCCTCAGGGATACCAATGCAGTCACGTTCTGAGTGGGTCATTAAGGAGCATCTCCTGCAATAGAGTAACACAGGTGCCCAGAGATGGATGGGAAGCTAATCATGGGGAACTCGCTTGATGGTGGCGCCTTGTTCAATCATGCCTCAGAACAGTGACAAGTTACCATGCAGTTGATGAAGAATTAACAAGCCTACTGTCAAATCCGTGAGCCCAAAACTCTAATGTTCTTATAGTGGTCAAAGGCACCAAATTAGGCTTGGAGGGAGAGGAGGCATGGGATCACTGAAAGAATCTGATCTCTGGCCAGGTGCACACCTTTAATCCCAGCCCTTGGGAGGCAGAGGCAGGTGGACCTCTGTGAGTTCGAGGCCAGCCTGGTCTACAGAGCGAGTTCCAGGACAGCCAGGGCTACACAGAGAGACCCTGTCTTGAAAAAAACAAATTGATCTCCTTGTCCCCTGAGGGTTTATCATAGTTTAAAGGAAACTGACAACAACAACAAAAAAAGGAAAGGAAAGGAAAGGAATTTTGGTAAACACTGCTCTCTCTGGGGCAACACTGCCTTTAGGTACAGCTGTACCCAGGTGCTCAGGTGGGCTTTCCAGGGTTGTTCTCATTGTCAGGCAAGGTTTCCCATGAGTCCCGTTTATCCAGCTATTCTATCAGAGAAGATATTTTTTTTGTAGTTTTTGCATGGATTCTAACTGCTTATTGACCAGGCTTGGGTCATGTGCTCATCTATTAGTCCGTTGCCATGGTACCCATTGGCCAGACTTGGGTTGTGTGCTTCTCCCTAGAGATGGGAGCAGCCCCACATCCTCATGGATGGAGGGGAAATTATAGAAATTCAAGGTGCTTCTCACGGAGGAGGAGGCAGTAGGTCCTGGCAGAATAGCCTCAAACACTGAGCACACAGGGGGAAGCAGAGCCATAGAGTTCAGGTCAGGGAGGCTTGCAAGTGACTGTGTAATAAATAATTCAACAAGTGTCAGTTCTGGGCCCAGGACTGTGCTGTGTATTAGAAGGGACTCGGAGGAAGAAGTGCTTGACCTGAAAGAGATCAAGAGGAAGAAGCTGGAGGGTGGAGCCTATGGGCAGGTGTGGGAGGCTAGAGAGGACGCACGTACAGCAGCCTCCCCTGACCAGCAGTTTGTCCCTCTGCTGCACATTTGGATAGTCTAGAACTTCAAATAGACGGACAGCAAGACTTCTCTGGAGCTTTTGATTTCACTGGGCTGGAGTGTGACGCATGGTTCAGTCTGCTTTATTGAGGGAAAAAAAGAAAAGAAGAGCTTCATCAAATGGTTCCAAAGAACAGTTATGGCTAAGAATAGGTAGGGGTCTAGGCCGGAACAATGGCTCAGTGATTAAGAGTACTGGCTGCTCTTACAGGGAGTCTGGGTTTGATCTCCAGCACCCACATGGTGGCTCCAATGCCCTTTTCTGGCCTCCTCAGGCACCAAGCATGAATGTGGTATACAGACATATGCGTGGGCAAAACACCCATATACTCAACATTTTAAAACTAGAAGAGACCAGTAGGGCTGGAGGGATGGCGCCATTGATAAAGCACCTGCTGTGCCAGCATGAGGACCTGAGTTCAGACCCTCAGCACCACATAACAGCCAGGAATGGTGGACGTATCCGTAACTCTAGCCATTGGCAAGGCCAAGACAAGCAGATTCCTGGAGCTGGTCAGTCAATTGTAAGCTACTGGCTCAGTGAGAAATCCTGTCTTTTTTTATTTAAAAAAAAGGAAAAAAGGAAAATGTTAGAGAAAGACATCATTTAGTGTTGGCTTCTGCCCTCTACATGGAACACACGAATGTACATGCATCTCTACACCTATGCATCCACATATAAACATGCACTCACACACAAAGAAGAAGAATTAGAAAACTATCCATATGTCATTGCTGATTGGAAAAGACTGTCACAATTTTGCCTTGATTGACACATGTCATTTTCCTGGATGGGAAAGTGTTGAAACTACAGGAAACAGTAACTAGGGCTTTTGTTGTTTGTTTGTTTGTTTGGGTTAAGGCTTCATTCTGCAGCCCAGGCTCCTGCCTCTGCATCCCAAGGGCTGGGGTTCCAGGTGTAGGTCTGATCTTTCATATTCAGGAGCAGGGTGGGATGCTTCAGCTGTCACTCATTCTAAGGAGGTGGTTCAGTGTGACTGTGCTGAGATGCTGAGGGAAAGCTATTGAGTGCATGTGTTTCTCCTTATGCTTCCAGAGGGTGTTTCTTGAAGCAGACAGTGAAGAAGAGATCTTTGCCCACCTGGGATTGGATTACATTGAACCATGGGAAAGAAACGCCTAAGAATGAGCTGATGACTTTGTTCTCTTCAGGTTAGACAAGCTGGGTTGTGTGTTAGCTTAGGAAAATCTGGGATTCTTTAGGCCTCAGGCAATGCAGACAGCAAATGGATCATATGTAAACTATGCATAGAGAATATTCTAGAGCAACTTTGGAGGCTTGATAAGCTGGGATATGGCTGTAGGTCAGTTTCAGCTGTCTGTCCCACTGCTATATAGAATTCGTGTTCCGTTCTTTCAATAAAAATGATATTGTCATTGGTGCTTCATGCAGAGAAGTGCAACAAAGCCCACCTAACCCTTGTGTGTCTGGATCTCTGTTTATCAACAATAAAAATAGAAACAAAAGGCTAAAGTTTTCTTTGCTCAGTTATTATATTTGTAAACACAAATGGAACCGTGGAAGCGAAAGCTTGTGGTTGATTTTGAAGGGACACGCAGGTGTAATAAGTGCATCTGAGGTTCCCAAGGGGACTCTGGGTCCCTTCGAAAGTGCCGCGAGGCAGGGTGCTGACTCCTAGTTATCTTGGCTCTGCTCTGAGCTGGATCCTTCCCTGAACTGCACCAGGTTGGGTTCTTACTGCTCTCTCTTGGTCACAAATGCATTTCCTAAACCACAGCAGGAAAGTCTTCCTTTTCCACCTGGATGTCTCAGAGAGGCAGTGGGGTTTCTTCATCTCGGGGTACCCAAGGCAAGGAAGCAAGCTCTGGAACATTCCTCACCAGAACCATCCTTCCCTCCTGTTTCCTCCAGGAGGGACAGGCAAACAGATCCTAAACCCTGAAGAGTCCTAAAGGCCATATCATTGTCCTATACCCTGAAGAGTCCTAAAGGACATATCATTGTCCTCAGCCTGCTGCAGAGCTGGAGACAAACGGATGAGCATCAGCCTGTTTCCAGGGGATGGGTGACGCCACATGAAGAAGAGAGGTCCCTGGCCACAGTCTCGTATGTCATAGGGGAATGGCGGGAAACTGGTGTCACAGCTTACTGTGCTTTTCCCACAGAGGGTTAACCAGCATTACCCAGATATCCATTCTCCATAGTCTTGGATGCCACCAAAGCTTTGGCCCCCACCTCCCACACCACTGGTAACACTAGAAAGACAAACATCAGCTTTGCCATTTCTTAAGGTCTGGTCAAAAGAGCAGAATACCTTTTGGCCTTGGTTGGCAACATGGCAGTCTGATCTGTCTCAAAAGATTAGAATGTTTCATACTATTACTCCTCCCTTAGGAGATAATCCATTTGGACCTGTCAATCACTTGGCCAAGAGACCACCCCTTGTAAGACCGTTTTAACTAAAGTCTTGCTAAGGAGACAGGAGGAATAATTGTCCCTGTGAGGAGACAGTGTACTTGTCCCTCCCAGAAACGCCCCTTCTGTGGAGTTGCTTCAAGAGCCGTCACCACAGGGCTTTGCTACACCTGCCTGCTCTGTGGAATTACTCAGAAAAGCTTAACTTTTCCTTTGCATCAGCCTAGCTGGTAAACCAGCACAAGGCCTGACTGCTACTCCTAACCTAGATCTTTTCAATGTGTCAGTAGGTGAAGGAAGAGAATGGGGAAAGAAGGAAACAAGAGTACAATGCTGTTTGAGTTTCCAGCATGGAGACCCCTCACTGCCTGCTAGAGGCATCCTGTTTCAAGGCAAGGAGAGGCTATAGAGAAAGGTCAGGAGCCCCACGGGCCAGAGGAAGCACACTTAGATTCTGACCAGCCTCGGAAGGAAAGAGGCAGAAGAAAGAAAAAGGGGAAGTTGTACTCTTAACGTAGGGAAAAGAACCACGGATGCCTTGTAGGTTTGTCAAATGGCCATTTATTTTTCACCAGATTACAAAATAAGTGTTTATACTGAAAGAAATACTGACTCTTGCCATTTTAGTGAAACAATTTGAAATAAAGATTCTAAGCAATTGATTGTAAGTAGAATTAAAGAATCTGAAACACAGTCATACTTTACCAATTACAAAGCTCACTGATAAGTATGTTTCAATCAGGCTTCTTCGATGCTCTCTGGGGTCACTTTTATTAGCACAGAACTGAGGCTCTAGGTGGCCAACATTACGGGCTGGGGCTGACACCCATACATGTCAAAGCTATAAGACCTAGTCTGATCAGGTTCTCAGGGAATCCAAGGTCCTTTTCTACCATGCAAGAAAAGAGAATGCTCGGCATCCTTGGGCATGGCTGCTTGAAGCCATCCACATGAACTTATCTAAGGAGCTGGGCCCATGGAACACATTTTTTTTAATTTTAGAGGGGCTTTGAAAGGTGGTTGTTAGTGGGCGGTTGTCATTGTGTTTATAGAACTATTCCCCATTCAAGAAATAGGATCATTTCTGAATATCCAGAGGCCCCATATGAGAAAAGATGACTCCCTAAGATATCAGGGTGGCTCATGGAGATTGGGATTGCTCCCAGAGATGTTCTGAGACCTCATCTCTCCCACTGTGAAGCATGACCTATCCAAGGCAGTAGCTATGCATCAGAAGGAGCTGTGACCAGACCACCTGGAAGCCATCTGGGGAAGTAAAGGCAAGGGTCTGGCTCAAGCTGGTAAAGTTGCCGCTAGATTTCCCTTGAATGGCAGGGTGTAGATATACTAACCCATCCCTTTGTTCCTGTGTTTGTCTTTGGTCCTCTTTATCTCTCTTCCTCACAAACATCTTTTCTTTTTGATACTTCCAAACAAAATGCCTCATTGCAAAGAAAGCCACTAAACCATGAATATCAATTTTACATTAGTTACTTCTCATTGTTAGGATTAGATGCCTGATAAAAGCAACTTTAGGATGGAAAGGTTTGTTTTGGCTTACAGTTTGAAGGTATACAGTCCGCCACAGCTGGGAAGGCAAGGTGGCAGGAGCGAGTGGCAGCTGATCACACATTTATTTTATCTGTAGTCAGGAAACAGAGGGTGATGAACTTTGTGTGCTCAACTTGAAATCTCTTTTATTCAGTCCAGAAGCCCAAGCCCAGGGAAGGGTGCTTCTCATATTCACACAGATCTTGCTCTGTTAACCCTTTCTAGAGGTGTGTTTCCATGGCGACTCTAAGTGCCACCAGTTGACAGTGAAGATTAACCATCAAAGACATCAGCATCCTGGAAATAAATGTGTAATGTGTAGCACGAGTCTCTGTACTGGGGATTTGAGAGTTGGTTGACATAAGAGGGCAAATGATGTTCAGAGTTCAGTGCACAGACTGTAGTGAAACTGGAGTTACTTTTAGATGTACTTCCTTCTTGACTTTGTGACTATGGGTGACAAATTCTGCAGAGCGGTCGCTTGACTTGATCAGACAGACGGGATGGGAAGAGGTGGGAAGAGCGGGGTGAGGAGGGGAAATGAATGTTTCTACTGTCTACTTGGTGGAAAATGCTTCCCTTCATTCCTTTTGCAATTTTTCCGATGCCTAAATAAAACACAGAATATTCTCCCCTCTTTTATAAGACCCAAAACAGGCTTGGGGAATGTAGGAATCCATCCAAATTCTCACAGCTGCTCGGGGGCAGGCCTGACTCAGAAGCCCATGTCCCCTTCTCTGCTGTATGACATGATCTAGCCACATGCTTTTCTGTGTCGGGCATGTGCGGCTCCATGTGAGTTTTACCCTGAGATATTCAGAGAAAGAAATGGCTTCTTTCACATGTCTTCCATAAATGTCACTCATGTCCTAACTTGTGCCAAGCCGACCTTGGCCAATGTACCCAGAAAAATCCAACTCCCGTAGCTTCATTTATTTACTTTTTTAAAGATAAGAGATGGAGCGGGCAGCGGTGAAGGCAGGACACTCAGAATCTAGGTCCATTTCCCAAAAATAAACTTCTCTGGATTAAGAAACATGATGAAGGGGACTCGTCTGAATGCACAGAAAGTCACCTGGGTTGTACTGATGATTAAAGCTGCAAGGCCTGAAGTTGGCTGAACCTTATTGCAGCAGCCCTAATGAGGAAAAGCAACCCAGGTACACCCCAGACCTATAAATGAAATTTATGTGCAACGAGAGGCAGCTGGTCCTCACCTGCACAGTTCCTAAGCACAGATTCCTAGGGTTTTCAGCCCTGTTCCAGTTCTGGGTCAGCTCCCTGATGAAACTACATCATTCTAGGCTCAGTCTGGGCACAAGCCACCACAGTCCTCTCCTTCTCTCTATTTCTTCGGGATGACGGTAAGTGTCAGGCAAGGGCTCCTCACTTCCAGAGACTGTCTTCACATATATGTGGCCTTCCTGGGCACCTCGTGGGTCCATCTCATGTGTGGGTGACCGCCTAGGATTCTTGAGAACATAAACAGGTATTTTAAAGAATATAGCTGAGACTTCCGCTTCTGGCCAAGATGGACTCAAACAACCATATTGACCCTTCCAATGGAAACATCCAAAAATCAGACCAAACATTTGAAACAATGGTTGTTAAGATATGGGAATCGGGAAAATAAAGACATTGGCGCTCGAGGGGTAGGAAATGAGTGGCGTCTACAGTCACCCGAGCTTACTGCCTTTAAGGGTTTTTGTTTTCTGCCACACAACTTTCTCTAAACATTTTTAACACAGGGTCTCAATCTTCTAACTTTTAATCAAGTCTTTATATTCATAAAGTGTGGTTCTGGAGATTTTTATAAAGTTGGGTATTGCTTTTCTAGTCAAACTGACTCTCTCTGCCTTGTAACTGAAGCTGTTTAGGTCATTTATATCCTAATGTGATAAGTGATATAGTTGGGTTCAAACCTACTATCCTATTTTTCTTTTTCATTTTTTCTACATGCTCATTAAAAAAAAGATTTATTTACTGTGTATAGTGTTCTGCCTGCATGTATACCTGCAGGCCAGAAGAGGGCACCAGATC
>LOJH01001078.1:0-10327 GCA_001685095.1 Ellobius talpinus | reverse complement strand
CTCTCTCTCTCTTTCTCTCTCTCTCTCTCTCTCACACACACACACACAGAGAGAATGAAATAAATCTTTTCCTAAAAAAAGGACAAGAAGACTGAGGTTGGCTGCTCTATCCCCAGCTGACAGGTGTCACACTAAACACATTCCTAGCCATGACATGGGTATCAGCACAAGCCATGGCTGCATGAGAGGTACTGAGGACACTCTGTGTGATGCAGGGCTGTGGCTACCACAGTGGACAACACCAGCAGTCCATGGCCAGCCTCCATCTTTCTGTCCTTCCATCTTGAGAGCTAGTCTCTTAGAGCTGAGGCTTTCAATAGCTTATGATTTCTGTCATGAGTTTGCCTCTTAAAAGTAAGTTGTAGGGCTGGAAAGACAGCTCAGTCAGTAGAGAACCTGCCAAGCACTGAAGGGATCGGGGAGGCAGAATGTCCCTACATCCTTGGAATAATATTGGCCAGTCAGCCTAGCTGAAGTGATGAACCTCAGATTCAGTTAAGAGACTCCCCCTCAAAAACTAAGGTGCGGAGAGATAGAGGAGGCCAATACCACAGCAACATTAACCTCTAACCTCCACACATGCACGTACAAACAAGCACACACACATACGTACACACACGAGAACATGCACTACATAATACAAGCACACAACAAGTGAGTTGCTAACAAAAAGAATTACAATAAACAATCTAATCACTTCATTAAAGCCACCAAGAGAGGACAATAGAGTCAGGTAAAGAGAAGAAAAAGCTGAAATGGTCAGAAAGGCTAGAACAGCCTTGGTGGGACACAGACCTATAGGCGTGGCACACATGCAGACTTCAGCATGGTGTGCACTTAGGATCTCAGGCTGGTGTGAACACAGGCACAGACTGCAGGCTGGGCGTGCACACAGAGCAGTTTAATGTTGCACTGGAAGGGACCTGGAATGTCTTCAATTAAGAGGGCTTTTCATCTTACCTGCATAACCCAATCTCATGGGCGCTTAGAAGGCCAAGGCCCTACCAGTTGGGTCAGGGTGCATCCCAGATGCTAATGAGTAGTCGGGGGCAACAGCCACTGTTGTCATCCGTCAACTGAAACATGCCAGGCATTGGATCCCTCTACTTGACAAGACTTATATGGCCTCTGCCTCTGGAGACTTCCAGTTCCCAAGACCACAGTTGTAGACAGACTTTCTTTGTGTTGCCAGTTCACAAATAATGACACATTGTTTTTAATTATGAAAGCTTTATCTTAGGCTTGTTCCCAGTTAGCTCTTATAACTTAAACAGTTTCTATTAATTTACATTCTACGACGCAGCTGTTTGCCTCTTCTCTGTTCTGTATGTCTGCATGTCTGTATGTCTGCATTCTGTATGTCTGATTCCCTCCAAGTCTCGCTGGCTTAATCCTGCATACCTCAGATTCTTCCCGAGTTCCTCTCTCTCCCTGCAAGCCCAACCTAGTCTCTCCTGTCTAGCTATTGGCCATTCAGCTCTTTATTAAACCAGAAGGAGCCTTAAACAGAGACGGATCTTCACAGTGTACAAAAAGATTATTCCACAACACACAGTGACTGTCCAAACTAAATATAACGGTACTTAGAAGTCACCAAGTCAACACAGTGAGACCCACACCTAAAGCCACCATGGCCTCTTTAAGAGCTGAGAGCGTTCACCCAGCCTCCACCTCTAAATCTGTAGACTGGAAGGTTAATCATTACACCTGTTCCAAGCCTCCAAGCCAGGCGCTAGATTTTCTTGTAAAACAGAATTATAGGTGGACACAAGAACTTTACCAACAGCCTTGGTCCATGCCCTGTGGCCTGGCTATGGATGCGCAAGGCCACTAGGATCTTCCTGATTCTTTCCATTATACACTCACAGATCCCAAACTCTGTCTGATGGGCATGCCATCTCTTTGGAGGAACGGTTGGCACCTTCGGTTAAGTGGTGCTTCGCTGTAAACACCATGCATTGATCATCATGGATCGAATGTAGTGGAGCATGCAGGGGAGAGAGAGCCAAGGAATGGGCCCTGGGAGACAGTGGGGTTGCTCCTAAGGTTTCGATGACAGCAATTTCTGACGGTCCTCTGAGTATGTCCTTAGGAATGTGTGCTCTGAAATATCTCCGCCCTTTTGCCAGCTGATGGAGACTCATTCCAGAATGGGGCTGTCTGCCAGTGCAGGTCCCTCCAATGTGTTTCAAGTGTGCTGAATGTGTTGTCCAAGGAAAGAGGATGAGTGAGGTCAGCAGGCTCCCCTCCTCTGGGCCTACAGACACCCCTTAATTTACAAGGGAGTTCTATGCCCAACAGTAAGCTGGAAACAGCCTAAGTCAAAAACACATGGAACACATCCAACCCCCCAAACTCACAGCTTAGTAACCCTAGAGCAGTGCCATTTTGCTGCCACTTGTGATCTCATGATGCCACAAGATTATCTTCCCACGTATTGCTTGCTCGGTCAAAAGTGAAAATTTGGAAGCATGGTTTCTACTAAATGCCTATCATTTTTATACCATTGTAAAGGTCCCGCTCACAAACTGTTCAGTCCAGCCGTTGTTAAGTTTGGGGTTTTCTGTGTTGGGCCTAAGGAGCATCCCCCTAGAAATAGCAGAAGAAATGTCCTTCGTGGGTGAGAGGTTGGGGACTCGAACTCTGACTCGCCAACCATTTATATTTTCCTTAAATTTAGACATGCCCAGTCACACTGATGATTTGCTAGGCGAGAGCTTGGTCATCTTAAAAAGCTGCCTCTGTCAAAATGCTAAGTGGCTGCCTAGATTGAAAGAATCCCATATGCTTTGTGTCTTTTAAACAACAGGGTGCCTATCCACATTTCTGGTACCTGTTAAGTCCAAGATCAAGGTCCCAGCAATGTTGATGTGTGATAAGGGTTCACGTCTGGTTCACAGACAGCCTTGTACTTGCTTTGCTCTCACATGGTAGCAGGGAAAGGGAATTGTCTTTCCACAAAGGCTCACCCCTAAATATTCTCACACTGGGGCCAGGATTTGGCTCACCCCCTGATATAATCACACAGGGTCTAGGGTTTGGGTCTCCCCCTGATATCACACTGGGGTCAGGGTTTGGCTTACCCCCTAATATCATCACACGGAGGGTCAGTGTTTTACTGTATTTGTGTGTGGCCCAAAAATACTATCATAGTGGATTTGTTCTGATTTTTCCAAATGTTCTCTAAAATGTCAGTAACGGAGACTGGAGAGGTGGCTCAACAGTTAAGAGCATTTACTGCTCTAGACAAGGACCTGGGTTCAGTTCCCATTAACCTACATGGTGGTTCATCTATCTCTGTAATTCCGGTTCCAGGGAATCATATGTCTTCTGACCTCTGAGGATATCAGGCACACACATAGTACACATAGATACATACATATAGGCAAACACTCAAACACAGAATAAAAATAAATATATTTTTTAAAAGGCCAATGTTGTCTGAACCAGTAACACAAACTCAGAACACAGAGGCAAATCCACATTTTTTAATGAAACCATCATTTTTAGACATGGATTACCATCTCCCCATATTCTTGCCAACTGACATTTTACATGAAATGTAAAGTTACTCAAAATAGAAAATACCCTTATATGTATGGATAACACATTAAAAAAAAAACCTTTTTAGATTTTCGGGGTTACTGATCAGAAGTTTGATCACAATCCTCAAAGCAAACTTCAAAAAAATCCATGGATGCTAAAGGACCATCTCTTCCCAAACTCCATGAACAAAACTCCAAAAACTCCAAAGAGCTGCAAAGGGGCCAAACTGACGGCTTGCTCTTACATGAATTTTCTGGTTAACTGTGTTTAGAGAATTATCTAAACAGGCTGAATAACTTATGAATACCATGACTGTGTAGCGGGGACCTCTGAGAGAGAAACTTTGGAGAAAATAGTGACTCAATGTATAGCCTCATCTCAGCTGTTTGGAGTCTTCCACCCTGAGGTGCAGGTTCTAGTTTCTGCTAATTCAGAGTACAGTGGAATTAGTGCCAGAGACCCAAGTTCCAAAAATTCCTTAAGTCATTCATTGCAGAGGCAGTTCTTGGGTCTTAAAGCTCCATGACACCCACAGGCTTGGTCCCAGATAAAAGGGACGGCAAACTAAAGGGTTATCCTCGAGCCCCTTTATCCATGCATACCCAGGGAAGTTTTCAGCAAGGCCACTGAGCAATCGGAAGGGCCAAAGTAGGGGCACCTGGGTCTTTCTGCAGCGTGAACCATTCTTGGAAGCCAGCCTATGGTTCTTTGCAGGACCTGTGTCATGTGTGGATTCCTGTGGGTGTCAACTTCCAGAGAAGGGGCCCCCAACAGCCCTTGGTGAATCAGAGACTGTCTTCTGGGAATCTGTCACTCACAGGCCTACATTGGGGCTTTCACGAGAGCCGCATTGTTCTAAGTCAGCCTCTGCTGAAGCTGTGTGCTTGTGAAATCACTCACACTAAAAGAATTATCAGCGTGTCACCAAGGTGACAAACCCTATCTCTCCCCGACTCCCATTTTCCACGGAGTTTGTCAATCTCATTTAGACTTCTAAAGGTTAAAAATACAGAATTTTTATCTCTGTGGAATGAGGTTGGTGACAAATACCTTGTGCATCCTGATTTCTATTCCACCCTTGATAGACAAAATGAGACAAAAATAAAACCTAAACACACACACACACACACACACACACACACACACACGCCAGAGAAGTGGAATCTACCACAGTGGGCTGATGAGTCCAGAACAACGGGATAAGCTGTCTCTTTTGCAATAGGATAAAACTCTCCCTGGGTGGGAGTGCCAGCAATCAAGACATGAGGATGGAGGCTGAGCCTCAGCTCAGGGTCAAGAGAAGCTGAAAGAGCTCTCGGTTTCGAAGGGAGAGGGTAATGTGTGGGGCCAGCACCGGATTTGATAACAAGCCACAGCCAGTGCCTCGGCACTGTCATGCTGCCCTGATTAAGGCTTGGATAGCTAATCCTTACATACATAGATACATATATACAGACATATATTATTATTAATAATAATACTTTGATTTTCTTCGGGTTTAAGAACAAAATACTCCCAAGCGTTTCTTTCCCCTGTCTTTGCTTCATTCTAGTTTTTGCTGCCAGCAATCTTTCAACTGGATATCAGATTGTAATATTGCGACCTCTTTAAAAAAGAGAAACCTTCAGCTTTCACAAACACTTTGTTTAAAATGGTGGCCCATCGTAAAGGGATTCTGGTGCTTGGGAGCTACGCCATCTCTAACGGAATCACTCTCCTGTGCCGCCCTGTGTACACCACCAACCCAACAGGACTTGTAGTTATGTAAACAATAGTTTAAAAGTATTCCAACATAAATGCTCTTATAAAGCTAACACACCACAGCTCTTAGCTCATAATGCCCAGAGATGCCTTAATGAAATGCCATTCAAAACTACCTCACTATTTCAATTATACCTTGAGGTGCTAAAATTATGTAAACATCACCCTCTACACTTCTCTAGAACAAGTGCTGGAGTGTTGAGAAATCTGCGCGCAAGTTGATGGCCGCATCCTGCTTAATTGCAGCAAAGTTGCCAGTGCACTTTTTAACCTGTCTGGTGACATAAAGTGCCACAGACTGACTTGTTCCAGAAGATGGCGACTCTTAGATAACTTAGAATTACTAGTTTTCACCTTGCGAGGCCTAAATTGTTCCTGAGATGACTTGGCAAGTCTTGTGGATGCTGTTTGAATTGGCTGTCACTAGAGCAGGTACCTCCACAGTTGGGGGTGCTCGGAAGCCAGTGGGAACCCCAGCACAGGTGGCATCCTCTCAACATCTGAGTGTCATCTCAGCAACCTGGGCTGCTCACCAGCAAGCGTTCTCCTGGGAGTGGCCACAGATTTTCTCTCGTGAATGGAGATTAATGATAGAAGCACCTTAGAGGAGGCAAGGACGGCCAGTGGCAGGGAAAGACTTGAGGTCTTCCAACTCCATGATGCTGGTTCCCAGGCTAAGCCCCCTCTCTGTGTACTGGGATGCCTCTTTAACTCTTGTGTCCGTAGTCTCATGTTTCCTGATTGGCTTGACTCTGGAAGGGCTAAGTGAAATCTTTCAGCCACTCCTGGAACAATTCTGCCACTGCCACGCTTTTATCCTCAATGCCCAGTGCTGACAGGAGGCAGCCACGTCAGCAGAGTAGGCTCATGTTGCCTGTCACCTAGGGAAGCCAGTGCAGAGTTGAGTTGAGGAAGGGGTAGCCCAGGCTGGCCTTTTGCCCCATGGGAGCAAGGGTTGGAAAACGAGTATGAAGAACAGCTGGCTTTGTCACTAACTTCAAATTTTAGCCTCCTTAGGAGCTGCAGTTCCTAACATTGCAGCCAGAACCAACAGGACCCTGGTTCTCTTCCTGGAGGCCAAAGGCAGGTACTTTTACCCAGATATATAATTTCAAAGTTGTAGTTTGAGTTTTTGTTGTTGAGAAAAATACTGTACACTGGGGGCTACTCATTCACAGGTGTTTACAGCATCCTTAGGCTCTGTCTTTCCAGGACCCAGATGCTATTTCCTCATGTGCAGGGCATCCTGGAACTTGGTGCTGGTGTATTGGGCATGAAAGCCTTTCTTGTTGATGGTGTCGTCCGTGTGGAACCGGATCATCAGAGAATCCCCTGCGGAGTAGATTTCCTCTAATGGCTGAGGGCAAGAAAAAGGAAAGCTAGATTTTAAGCCAGTCTGTTATCGTTGGGATGTAGAGGAGGGGTGTACTGAGATGGTGCCCAAGGGTGGCCATGGCTGCCAGGAGGCCACCAGAAGCTCTGGTGGGCATTTAAACGGGCTCCTTGTCTGTGGAGGCCCAAAAATGTGATCCTATTCCACTTTATCTCAAGGCCAGAGAGTTTCAGCTTGCTCAAAGTTGTTGACAACAACTGTGGCTACGCACCCTGACCTAGGGTGTGGTTACTTGGTGTTTTGAACATTAAGATGGCCCATAGAGGTATCCTTTCCACCCTGGCCAAAGTCAGAGAATTCAAGCATATTTCTGCTTCTTTTGTATTAGAAGGTTTGACCTAGGGAGCAGCTGCCTTTAGGATACTTGGTCTAGGGCAGGTTCACTGCCTAAACAAGAAAATGCTTTTCTCAAGAATTAATGGCTTGATGTCTCAAGTATTGAATCAAGCAACTGTTCCAGTTGTCTTTTGTATCATGTTAAAGCAGTCTTTTGTCTTCTCCCCGGCCCCCTCCCCATTGTATTGGGGTCTAAAAGTGTATAGAAAATTAAACACAGGAGAACTCAGAACTCAGCATGTAGCATGCACTGAGCTGTCCTCTGGTACTATCCTATGTCTCTGTGTTTCTTATTTCTTATTCTTTCTGTTCCTCCTACTTTTCTAATCCTCATGCCCATACCCTGGAACGTAAGGACCTGCCACAGCTAGGATTGCAACAGCAGTTACCCCAAAAAGGTGGCTCCCAATCTATGGCAGCAACGCTGTCAAAGGAAGATTCCTTGAGCCCTGCTTTACAAAGCTGAGCCTAGACACATAGCACATACAGCATCTATGTGCTATCAGGGCACAGGCAGGCCTGACACTGTGCTAACCACATCTGGATCTCATCTAATGCCAACTTCACAAGTATGTAATAAGGCAGGTACTGACTCCATTTTACGTGTAAGGATGCTGAATCACACAGGTCAGCAGGATCCACACTCGGGCGTTTCTGACTGTGAAGCTTGCTCTGTGGCCCTCCTGCTCTGTGATTTTTAACTCTGTGATGTGTCTGCTAGGAAACCTGGAACGGAGACCATTGTTCAGTTCTACATTCTGTCATAGCCAACAAGTGGGTGGAGCTGTTATGCTTGTCAAGAGACTTGTGGCAGGTCATCTGGAATGGTGTTAGAGCCAGATGCCAAGGCCTCTGCCTGCCAGATCCTAGGGATGCCAAAGGGAACTTCCTGCTAATTAAGATCTCCAAGGGGCTCCTCTCCATGGACTCCTTGGTTCCAGAAATTTTATCAATGGCAGTGCATCAGGAGGTCTCATCCAGTTGTCCTTTATTTTGGGGAGGACAAGGAAAGGCAGAAGGATAACAATTCAGAGACAGGAATACCAGGCTAAATATCTGTTTTGCACCAAGAGCAGTGGTAATTCCAAGATGATTTGCATAAGCCCAGGCAAAGAAGCGTGGGCGATCAGCAGAGACAAGGGCTGAAGCCCAGGACAGACAGTGTCATGTGGTGTAGCGACATGGAGGATGGCTAGGACATTGTACTCATTTGTTCCTATACACCCAGTGAGAACAGACCACATGTCTACCATGAGTCGGGTGCCAATGATATAGTGAACCCAGGAAGTGGGTAACAAAGAGAAAAGTAATGACCTTGAATATAAACATTGTGTTTATACCAAGAATAATTTGTAATCTTCATAGACACTTGGTTTTGCTTATGATAAGAATTGCAAATATATGTATAAACATAATGAATTAATATAGCCCAAGGGCCAAATAAAAATGAGGGAGAGGACTCAAAAACAGAGGCAATGTGAAAAAGGCTAGACTCCTTTGTGTGATGTCCCCTGGCTGCCTCCCCAACAGTCTCTGGGGATTCTCCTTTCCACTCTGCCACAGAAAAATGGGCTCTGGCTGTGGCTCACAGTGGCAGGATTCCAGCTAGGCATGCCATCAGGAGGTAGCCTAGGCATCCCTCAGACTCACCCCTGAGCCGCAGAAGCGGCCAAGCCTGGGCGCCGAGCTGTCGTAACCATCGTAGGCCTCCATGTAGTCATAACCACAGTCTGCTTCCTCCTCGACTTCAAAGGTCCGGAATACCAGCTCCACTCCATAGCCGTCCTCGGCCACTATTACCCATTCACAGCGGGCCTGGCTGGGGTAGTTGTTGTCCCCAAACTGGGCATGAGAATAGAGCTCTTTGGTCTGCACCTCAGCCTTCAGCCTGCCCCCGCACTCTGCAGTAGAGACATCAAAGAGTCACTCTTTTCCTGGGCACCCAGAGCCTGAGCGTCAGCCCACCGCTTCCAATCAGCTCCCCTGAAGTCCATTGCATGACTTACAGGAGAGGTTAAATCAGCAACCTCACCATCCTACTGCCGAGGCAGTGGTACAGAAGGCAGGACTCCCTGGGGCATCCAAATGGGCCCAGGAATGCCGCTCAAAAAGGCTAGTTGCCCTCTCTCCATCAAGGGGGGAAAGGAGCCGAAGGGTGGGTGGCTTGCCTGACTGGTTGTAGGGTTGTGACTGATTTGACTACTCCAAGCCTTGGAGGTACTGGAAGCAGAAAGGGCTCCCACTAGCTGTAATTTGTGGTGTCTGCCAGCAGAGGGCGATAAAAGCACATCAAAACTGCCGTTGAGCCCAACAACACAAAAACCTGTTTCTACTGGAAGGGATTTTGAATGCAAGGTTGGGGTGCAGTAGAGGGGTGGGGGTGGGGATGCAGAGACACTTCTGGAGAGGATTGTGAACTATTTTGTTCTTAACATCCCAGCTGGAGTTGTTCACCTGAGTTGGCCCAGCCCTGTCCAACTGAGTCCTTACTCTGGCTACAATTTCTTCACGTCAACTCATGAGACATACAAGGAGTACAGAGAGGACAGGGAGCCTCCTTCTCCACCTGCTGCACCACCCCCACCCACCACCCCAGGTTAGGCACTTGTCTTGCAATGCCCTCCTGCCCATTCTCCCATTTGCTTTCTGGGCTGGGGTGACTATATATCCTTGTGGTTCTCAAACCCTGCCCTGTCCCTTGAGGTGTCCCCATGTACCGCAAGCCCTGCTGTAAATAGTCCCTTTTATTAAACTCTGCAAATATTTCCCAAGTATGCTCCAACTTCCCACTGAGACCCTAATCCACCCACCCAGGGCACCTATGTTCTATTTTGCTTTATTCTATGTATAGGGATGTTTTGTCTTTCTGTATTTATCTGTACCATGTGTTTATAGCGTCTGTGGACACCAGAAGACAACCTGAAACCGGAGTTACAGACAGTTGTGAGCCACAATCGAACCCAGGTCCTCTGTAAGAGCAGCCGGTGCTCTGAACCACTGAGCCATCTCTCTGTCCCGCAAGGATGAGAGGATGAAATCACTCACCTGTGACTCTAAACCACTGTGGGGGAAGTATAGATCCTCCAGTGTCTACAGAGGGTCTCATGAAATGGGGGGTGTCTGCCTAAGAAGGGACAACTGGGCATGGGGCTGCCATCCCATTTGCTCTGAGTCATGCATTCTGGCCCTGACTTAAGGGGGTGGAGGAAAAGGGGGAGGGGCTGTTAAAAAGAATGGCAGTCGGGGGCTGGAGAGATGGCTCAGTGGTTAAGAGCATTGCCTGCTCTTCCA
>LOJH01001077.1:5798-21682 GCA_001685095.1 Ellobius talpinus | reverse complement strand
ACACACACACACACACACACACACACACACACACACGAACGATTGAATCTGCATGGAGTTCTCCTTACAAATAATTTAAAAAAACTATATCTTTATTTTTGAGGTTCATACAGTGACCTTTTTTTTTTAACTTTAAAGCCATTCTGTTTTTTTTAATTGATTTCATTGAGCTCTACATTTTTTTCTGCTCCCCTCCCTGCCTCTCCCCTCCCCTCAACCCTCTCCATGGTCTCCCAATTTACTCAGGAGATCTTGTCTTTTACTACCTCCCACGTAGATTAGATCCATGTATGCCTTAGTGGCCCATTATTTTAATACACCACTCTACTATTGTCATTTCTGCCTGTAGTATTTCATTGACAGGTCACACATCAAAATTCTCACCTGCTTATTGTTGTTTGGACTGTGAAATGTCCCCAGTGGCCACACATGTTCAAACACAGTCCCTAGCTGATGGCACTGTCTGGACGAGTTGGGGAACCTTTAGAAGGTGGAGTCTCACTGGAGGAAGTAGATTCCGGGGGTCTTGAGGTCTTATCCCAACTCCATTTCCTGTCTGTTCTCTGCTTCCCGATTATACATGCAATGTGACCAGATACCCCCACCTCCTGCCGCCACCCTAAGTACCATTCCCTTGATGGACTGTACCCATACAAAAGACATAAACCCTTCCCTACTTAAGTTGTTTGTCCTTGTGCATTTTGGTCAAAGCAATGAAAGAACTAGTCAATCAATTTGACAAGGAGCAGAAAGGACACCTCCAGACTCACCTCTGAAATGCTGAGCCCAGCACCTGGCACACACAGCCAGCACTATGCCGGTACACATTTGTAGAATGAACAAATCCCATAACTTTTCTAGTGCCTAAGTTCAGTTCTAAACAGAAAACAACCTCCCTAAAAGAAGAAACCTCATCTCTCCCTTGTTTCTCTTCCCTTTGCTTCTGAGAATGGACCCGTGCCTGCAGCAGGGACTCAGTAAATGTTTGATGATGACAGTAATGGTATCAGCAAGGAGAAAAACGAACGTGACCGAGACAGCATATATTAAAATGAACACAAAATTAAGTGACCGACCTTATTAACTGGAGACTGCGAACCATCAGTCTCCTTTATTTCTTGCTTTCCAACTCTGCATAGGGGTCAGCCAGCTGTGTTTGAGCAAAGTCTAGCAGGCTGTGCTGCTCCTCTAGGAATCGGGAATCTCCTACTATTGGGCATTCACATTTCAGAAACCTCAAGCCTCCTGTGTTTTGCACCTTGGGTCCAAGACTTCAGATACTGATCTCCTTCTGATTCTTCCTGCGGGGGACACCTGCTTCCAACCTGCTGGGCTCTTGGATAAAGATAGGAAGACAGCAACAAGCCATGACTGACGATGATCTCCCACCCTGCAGGGTACCCATCTGCCACTTTAGCTAGTGTCTAGTGTGCACTTGGCATGGCCCTGCCCTGATTCCAACTATGGTCTTAGCTCATAGCTGGCAGAAGCACTATTCTTGATTAGCAAGCCTAGTTTTACACTCTGCCCTCATGGCAAACATATCACACACATGCACACACATACACACCCCAAAACAATTTCTATTTTCATATGAAACTTCTCATTATAGTCTGGGAGGATGGGACTCCATAAGGAGTCCAAATAGTTGATGAAGATAAACCTAAAAATGAAATTACTTCACATAGGTCCATCAAGACACACTCTCCCCCTTGATTCGATCATGGATTGTGTTGAACGTGCCTTTTACTTCCCTGGGATATTGATCTATGGAAAACAAACATTCTTAAGGTCTAAGGCAGACCTACTTGGCTGGACACAGCAGTACAAGCCTGTATTCCCAGGATTTGGGAGGCGGGGCAGCCATATCAGAAGTTCCAAGCCAGTCTTGATTATATAGCCAGTGTAAGGCCAGCCTAAGAGCCTATCTTAATTAATTAATAATTAATAAAGATAAATCAACTGGACCAGGCCACAGAGCAGAGATCCAGTACGCACAGAGGTGAATATGCCACCTAGAAAACCTTGCTCAGTTCTACATTCAGAAGCCTCAGCTGCAATTAACCCCTTAACAGCTAAGCATGGAATCTGGGGATATATTTCATTTCTTGTACTTACAGAACAGGGTACTTATAACCACAACTTCTACTCAAATGGTATTGAGTAGAGCATCGCTGTGTGTCAACATGCCAGCTATCCACTTAAGCAATTTTTAAAGACATATTTCAGAGTCATATCCACTAATTTACATCCTGGACTTTACTCAAAAAACCATGCCTTACATAAAAAAGAATTTTTAAAAAAAAATCATAATGATTTTCTTTCTGGATCCTTCAGCTTAAATGGGTGCTCACTCTAAGAACAGAACTCTAACTCTGATTACAACAGACAGGAAGAGGAGAAAAGATCCAGAGGTCACAGTCAATCCTGGGACAGCAAGGAATGAACCTGACCTCAGCATTCAAGACTCCACATGCCAATCTCAGCATCCCCAACATCTATTCCTTCATCCAGCCGAACATATGTGGAGTTACAGCAGTGAACGTGTTGACCATTTCACTCAGTGGCCCCGGTCAGGTCCATCAGTGCAGGGTGCCCCCTCATTCTTATGCAGCAAATATTTGCCAGGATTGGCTAAATGCAGACACAGCTCCAGACACGAGCCACAGAGCCACAGTCCACCATGGGGCGGCATTTCTCATGGATGAAAAAATGTGCTGCATTAGTCACTTTCCTTATTAGTAGCAACAAACACCTCACAAGAAGCGACTTGCGATGGGAAGATTTTCTCTCCGCTTATAGTTGGAGGTGGCACGGTAGTCCATCACTGCCGGAGTCAAGGCAGCAGGAGCAGGTGGTGGCTGGTGACCATGCTCTCACAGTCAGGAAGCAAAGACAAACGAATGCTGCTGGCTGCTCAGCTTGACTGTCTCCTCGTGGTTTGGGCTAGGACCCTAGCTTTACCTTTAAAGAGGTCACCCCTGCGCAGTTAAACTTACTAAAAACATGCCCACAGACACAGCCAGAGGTGTTTCCATGGTAACTTTAAATGCCATCAGTTGTCAATGAAGATAAACCTCACTCAAAGCAATCTTTTTTATGCTTTGTCCATGTTCTTTCCCTCTCCCTTCCGGGATTAGCCTATCAAATTCTACTTAAATGAGAGTTCAGGCAATATAGAGATGCTAACGAGACGTTTGTTGAAGACACTGAGACTCAAGCGGGGCTTCCATCTGAACTGCCAGGTGGGGAAGGAGGTAGGGATAGCAAGTTTAAGAGATTCAAAGGCACTGAGGACGTCTGGGGCAGGTTTCCAAAGCCAAGAGCCAGAGTTGAAAGAGGGAAGGAAGTGACTGCCTGGGTCTACAGGTTCAAGATTCCATCAAATAAACCAGACAGAAACCCAGTACCAGATCAAGACACACAGCTAATAACCAACCAGCAACAGTCCTGGTAAATATCAAGGCAGAAGCTCTGGAGGCCAGAGAAGGCTCAGTAGTTAAGGGCACTGGCTGTTCTTGCAGAAGACCCAGGTCTGAGTTCCAGCAGCTCACAAATGTCTCTAACTCCAGGCCGAGGTAATTATACATGCTTTTCTGGCGTCTTAGACACTCACTGCATGTATGTGGTAATTAGATAAACACACAGACAAAACACCCATACACATAAAATGTTTTTTTTCAAAATAGAAGCTTCATATTGGACTCTAACATCCCCTCACAGGTAGAGTGAGCCTCATAACCTGAGACTTTAAATAAGAGCTAAATATTCCCAGTAGTGAATGACAAACAACTGAGAGTCTGGTGTTGGAACATTTCTGAGGTTTCAGATTACCTGAGAAGAGAAAAAGAAAGCCCCACATCACAGCTGTTGGGTGTGGTCCTCCCACTCATGATCAGGAGCTAAAGGGCATGGGTATGAGTAGTGTGATGACCCCAGTGGTCATTTTAACAGTGGTGATGACCCCAGTGTTCGCAGTCTTAGCAGTGGTTATGACCCTAGTGGTCACAGTCTTAGCAATGATGACCCCAGTGGTCACAGTCTTAGCAGTGATGACCCCAGCGGTCACAGCCTTAGCAGTGATGACCCCAGAGGTCACAGTCTTAGCAGTGATGACCCCAGCGGTCACAGTCTTAGCAGTGGTGATGACCACAGTGGTCAGTCTTAGCAACGGTGACCCCAGAGGTCACAGTCTTAGCAGTGGTGATGACCCCAGTGGTCACAGTCTTAGCAGTGATGACCCCAGAGGTCACAGTCTTAGCAGTGGTGATGACCCCAGTGTTCACAGTCTTAGCAGTGATGACCCCAGCGGTCACAGTCTTAGCAGTGATGATGACCCCAGTGCTCACCAGTGGTCACAGTCTTAGCAGTGATGACCCCAGTGGTCACAGTCTTAGCAGTGGTGATGTTAATAATGACAATAACAGAAGGAAAGTCAATCAGTTAATTATAACCATTCGTAGAAATCATGTTTGTCCCTCCTGTTCTTGTTTCTTTTGATTATTTGGCACTGAAAGACTTAAAATACTTTAGAATCTGGATCTCCTTTCTTTATGAAAAGAGCCTAGGGGAAGGTTCACCAGGAGCCAGTACCTTCCTTAGCACACCAGCAACAGGAGCTGTGTCACCTGGGCTGCGCTCTGGGAGAAGGGGCATATGGAGGGTAAACCATCATTCACAGACAGCACGGAGCCTTAGAGAACTCCTGCTCCAGCAGGACCTGCAGCCTAAAGAAAATCTGAGTACATCTAAGACATAGATCCAAGCCAGGACCAAGCCAGGACCCAGGCAGCCACTGGAGCCATGTGTCATCCCCAAGCTGCCTACAAATTTAGCTTCATTTCAAAAAGTCATGTGACTGAAAATATTACCAAGAAAGCTGTTGGGCTTTTTTCCCATATTACTCTGTAATTTTACCAAAAAAAAGGGCAAAAAATAAATTTTAAAATGGAGTTGTAAGAATGTTATTCATATCGTACTCACAGAAAGCCAAGCTTACTGTTGGGATGCAAGGTCCACCCAAGGAAAGCCCATGGGATGATCTTGGCTCTCCTTTGGGGGATTGCTCCTTGATGCACAGTCCACCCAAAGGAACCCTGTGGGATGATCTTGGCTTTTTTGGGGGGGATTGCTCCTTGATGCAAGGTCCAACCCAAAGGAACCCTGTGGGATGATCTTGGCTCTCCTTTGGGGCATTGCTCCTTGATGGTTTTTCATGTGCATCTGACTATGATGAGACTAGAAATCAAATTACAGCAACTGTAGATAACATTAGTGAAATTCTGAGAAAGCACAGACAATCTTTGTGTAATAATAACATAAACCAAGCACAAAAGTCCAAGAATTATGAGGGTCAGGGGATCTATTTACCTAGCGAGCCCCATCACCTGGCTATCTGGAAACAGCTGAAAGCTAACAGGCTCAATAAGGGTGTGTCTAACAATCGCAGTACCTATATACACTCCATAAAGCATAATAGTGGTTCAGTCTAATTCAGACCTGTCCACCTCCTCACATGGTATGCTCACCCAGAAAGCTCTTTCATCTTGCCGAATTGCTGGTAAATGGGTTCCATTGAATTTTACCAAGCAACCCAAAGCTTTTATAATCCAAATAAACCCACATCTGGGCACTACAGTTAAAAATGTAAAGAAAGCTATGTAAATATTAAGTAACATCAAGGGCAATTACTATTTCCGTAAGCTCACTCCTACTACCCAATAAGAGATGGCTGAGCACTTCATCCTAGACCCAAGGAGGCTGAAGAAAGGCCAGGGCTGATGGCCCACCCACTAAGTTGCCATCTGGCCTAGGACCAAACAGAACAACATAACTTGGCAAGGGAGCTGTGCACTGGGCATCCAACTGGGCATCTGGCTTATTCCAATGGATACAGTTGGAGACACAGTTTCACACCATTCTTTGGCTTTGTAAATTCTCTCTGTGTGCCAAGGGAGGATACGGGGAAGATTCTGTCACACTAGGTGTTGGCATGACCTCAATTAAGACACTTGTCTCATTTGGGGAAAAGGAGTTTCAATGACTCATGTTCTGTAAATT
The DNA here is from genome assembly GCA_001685095.1 of Ellobius talpinus. Lineage (NCBI taxonomy): Eukaryota > Metazoa > Chordata > Mammalia > Rodentia > Cricetidae > Ellobius > Ellobius talpinus. The sequence continues at coordinate 15,622 of LOJH01001077.1, read as the reverse complement.
CCCAAACCCAAACAGTAGACAGATGAAGGGCAAGCTGGAGTTGACAGGACTCTTGGCAGCAGAGTGAAAAGCAAGAATGGAAATCCGGAATCTTCCCACTGCATGCCATCTTAAACCTAAAGTGGCTCAAGGAAGACAAGTGCACATAACACTGCCGCTCTATTTAGTAGCTGACCTACAGATGTTCTAGACTGGCTCAGTAGTCAGAGGAATTAGAAGTCCACACTCATCTTTAGACGCCAGGAAAACAGGGATCATATTTGCTACCACTAATAGAGACAATCAAATAACTTTCCACAACTGGTAATTACTTCTTTTGCTGAACACCTGACTCTATATATCCTTAGCAAACCAACTACAATATTTAGATGTGTCTTAGCTAGAGTTTACTATTGCTGTGAAGAGACACCATGGCCACAGCAACACTTGTAGAGGAAACACTTAATTGTGATGGCTCCCTTACAGTTCAGAGGTTCAGTCCATCACAGCAGGGAGCATGGCAGCATGGGGCTGGAGCTAAGAGTCCTACATCTTGACTTAGAAGCAACAGGTAGTCGACTGACTCACTGGGCAGTATCCTGAGTAAATGAAACCTCAAAGCCTGCCCCCAAAATGACGCACTTCCTCAAAAAAGGGCCACACCCACTCCAACAAAGCCACACCTCCWAATAGTGTCACTCCCTGTGAGATTATGGGATTATGAGATTATGGGGGCCAATTACATTCAAACTACCACAAGACAGAAAAGAACAGGTGAAATAGCTCAGAAAGTAAAATGGCTTACTGTACAAGTCTAATGACCGGAGTTCAATTCCCAGGGTCAATATAAAGGTGGAAGAAGAGGACCAACTCCATAAAGTGGTCCTCTGACCTCTATGTGTACACCATGTATACACACACAAACATACCCCCCACAAACACACACACCATACCAGGAGCAGGGATTGAAGAGATGACTCAGCCATTAAAAGCACTGTCTGATCTTCCAGAGGACCCAGGTTCAGTTCCCAGCAAACACATGACAGCTCACAACCATTTCTAACTTCAGTTCCAGGGGATCCTCCGCCCTCTTCTGGCCTCCACAGGCATTGCATGCATATGTTGCACATACATATATGCAGGCAAACACTCAACATATATAAAGATACATATTTAATGTTTTATTTAGGATACATTTTTAAATGGAACAAGTTGTCCAGGCATGGTATAACTACCGTATATGCCTATAATTACAACACCTGGGGGAGATGGGAGGATCAGGAATTCAAGGCCTGATACAGTAAAGTTTGAGACCGGCTGGTGTTACATAAGAACTTGCTTTATAATAAATAAAGACGGGAAGAAGAAAGAGGAAGGGGGAAGTAGGAAGGAGAGAAAAAAGGAAAAGAGAAAAAGAGACATCAAACAGCCACAATATTAGCTTTCTCCATTCTCAAGAGTTAGAATAAAGGTTTCAAGCTAGCTAAACCCTGCAGGCACCAAGGGAATGCTCCCCTCCACCCCCACACTGTAAGCCCTTGGACCCACCCACACTGTAAGCCCTTGGGGCTGCAGTTTCTGTTGTCACCACTGGCTCTCTATAAAACACCACACCTGCCTGATGCACACATACCCTGAAACCATGTGGAAGTCAGTTTAGTCTGATCTGGGTGACTAGAGGGGCTGGGGAAATATGGCCCAATTACAGCTCTGGGGAGTAGGTGTCACTGAGCCCCTTCACAGGAGGCGGTCAGAGGAATCTGCAAGACTTCCAGCCGATACATTGTTTTCAAGGTTTGAGGACAGCAAGCCTTCCTCCTTGACATTTAAAACTAGTTATCTAGAAGCCACCTGAACAGCAGTGACATCTTCTTCTATTGAATTCTCTGCTCAAAAAAAGTACTTAAATGGGTTTCTCCAATATACCCAAAACCACAGTTCATTCCAAAATGTAATAACCTTGGTCTCCACTTGTCTCCTTCCCCATTGGCTAGCAGTCAAGACTTCTCTCATGCTCCCTCCCTCCTCTCCTTACTCCACCCTGTCACTCCATTTCACAGACTGCCATCCCTCTTTACCAATCGTTTCTGCCCCCACAGATGCAAACAACACTGAAAGGAACATTGTTCCAAACATCATCCCCACTAATTTTTCTTCTTCTTATTCCTTAAACAAGGCAGTCTGTCAGCCACTTATACAGCATTTATACCGTGTTAGGTGTTATTAAGTAATTGGAGATCATCTAAAGGATGTAGGAGAGTGTGTGCTGATTACAAGTAAATACCATGCCATTGTATAGAACAGGTTTGACCTTCATGGATTTCAGTGTCTTGGGGCAGGGGGCAAACTGAACCAGTCTCCACGGATACTGAGAGATGCACTCCAGACCGACCACATAAACTGCTATTTACCTTGTCCTCCTAGAGATAAGCAAATCCTCATCCCTCCCTAGCCCTTGGAACTTTCCACCACTCCGCTAAACAGCAGAACTTCCCTGCCCTCCTATACTCTGCCGTCTCTCTGACCACACTTCTCTGGATGTAAGACAGCACTAATTTACTTAGCAGGAGTAGTTCACGGATTTGCTCTATCAAATTGTTAACTGATCCATCCACTCTCACCTGAGATTTTCTCTGTGATGAAAATTACTTGGAAGACATCTTCATATTTCATCAAGAAGAGGGAAACCATCTACCTGACAAGAGAATTAAAAACCCTGACCCTAGAAACATTAACAAATGGCTTTGCCTGAGAGAAACAACAAGAAATGTGCAGAGGAATTTTCCTCCTTGTTTGTCTTAAATTATATATTATACCAAGAACTTTAAATAGAATTTGGGATCTTAAAGAAAGTCTAAGTGAATTTGCCACTATGCAATCGAAGTCAGACAAGGTGGTGCCTTATCCCTTTATTGCAGAAAGAAAGAAGAGCTGTGATTCTTATCAGCAGAACAAAATTGAGGAGTCCTATCTAATGATGCACTGTACTCAATCAAAGAACAGGAATTGCAAAGCAGGGTTTGTCCTGGGCCAGAGAGATGGTTCTGTAGGTTAAGGACCTAACTCTTGTTAAGTGAGGGGCCACATCTTAAAACCTAAGGTATAGGGGCTGGAGAGATAGCTTAGTGGACAGGAGCATTTCCTGATCTTGCAGAGGACCTGAGTTTGGTTCCCAGATCTGACACCTTCATCTAGCCTCTAGGGGCATACACTCAGAAGCAGAGACACACACATAAAAATAAAAATTAATTGGTTAATCAATACCAAGTGAACAGTCCTGAAACTGTGTACATACAAGCAACTAAACAGACTCAGTAGGTTGTATTTATATATTGATATGCATATAACAGTACTAATTACAGAAAGTCCACATATCCACATAAATAGAGGGAAGAACGGATATGGGAGGGTTTTAGGGGTTCAAAGGTGTGTAATTATATTTTAACTTTTAGAATTGCCAAAAAATTAATTTGGCTGAGAAAAACTATCCTGTGTGACATTCTCAAAGAATTAATAAAAACACTATTTAAAATATAAAAATAAAATTTAAAAATAAGGTGGAAAGCAACAAGAAGGTATCCAATGTCAATGTGTAGCTTCCACATGCACACACATCAGTGTGTGCACACACATGCACAAGTACATACACACAGGATGGATAATTTTCTATGGTATAGAATTAAATGTTGACAAGTAACTGCACAAGATCGCTCTGTTCAAAGTTAAATTTTCCTTTATTTTACTTCTTATTGGAAAAGAGAATATTTTTATTGATGATAGGGAGATCTGGTTGCCGTTACGGTAACCAACTAGCCCGTCACCCCTAGTAACAGCCACCCCAATGTTTATTGGCTTATGTTGTACTTTTGTTAAAACTGTTTAACGTGAGCATTCTCTATTTACTACTGAATCAAAAAATCCCCAGTTCTTATAAGTTTGGAAGAATGGGTATTTATTAGTTCTCTGTTCATCGGGATTCTGACAATCCTTGGCTGTCACAGCTATGTTCCATCATAGGTTAGACTTCAACTGCAAAGAGTAAATGCTGGGAGATGGAATCCTGGCTGTCAGCTCAGTGTCTTCTCACAGTCTTGGGCGTCCTCAGAGTGTGGCTCTAGGTAAGAAAGGATCTGTCTTATAACCCAGTGGATGACTTTATCCTTGCTGTCAGCTGTCACACGTCCTTGCCTGAATCCTGGGCTAGCAGGAAGACCTCCCTACTCAGGAGGAGCAGGCGACAGTCACACTCTTTGGAATGGATGTGGCTGGACTAACTGTATCAGCGCAGTTATCGCTGGAAAGAAAAATCTGCCACAATCTACACTGAATGCATGACGAAACAAGACGAATCTAAATGCAGGACATTCCACAAGACAACTGGCTGACCTCTTCAAAACGCTGACTTCACAGAAGACAGCAAGAGTGGGGAACAGTCTGTAATAATGGAAACAGACCCTACTTGTATAGCCCTTGGAGCAGCCATTCGCCACACATGGACAGCGAGCACTCAAAATGCGGCTGCTGTCACTGATGAAGGCAATTTTCAGTTTCACTAACTTTCAATCAATTTCTATGTAAATGGTTCCAAGTGGCTGGTAGGGACCAAACCGGACAGCACTGACGGAGACTAAAGGAGGCCTGTCCTGAAGAGATCGCAAACAAAGGCTAGTGCCTTTGCCTTGAGGTCAAGACGGTAACACAACCAGAAGGGGGCAGCCTTCTTATGACTGAGGGGATTCCAAAATGGCCGGCACAGCTAATGTCTGCATTCTTCCATCTACATGTTACAGCTTTTGAGTACGCAGAGTTGTCTAATAGCTTCACTAAACGAGAGCCTTGTTCTTAGGAAGGGTACAGTGAAGAAATGCCTGGAATCTGCAGTTTATTTCCAAGTGCCACAGGTAGAGGAGAAAGTACATATATAGAGACACACACACACATTGTGGGGCGAAGAGACAAACAGGGTGCGATTACTGTCCTTGTCCGGGGTATTCTTGTTTCTTTGTTTTTTGTTCTGTTCTGTTTTGATTTTGGTTTTGGAGAGTGGATCTTGCTATGTGACCCCAGCTGACTTGAAACCTAGAATTCACTATGTGGCCAAGGCTGGCCTCAAACTCATAGCAATTCTCCCGACTCGGCCTCCTAAATATAGGCATAAGTTACCACGTGTGGCCAAATATGAGGAATCTGTATAAAACTATAGTTTTCAGGTTTTTCAGACATTAGAGAAATTAAGATGTGCAAGACCATGGTCTTCCCTATGCTCTACCTAGAGCAACTGCATTATTATTTATATAAACTGCATTATCAGAATTAGCTTATTCTTTAATGCTTCGGGACGCAGTATTGTATATCCCCTGGGTTTTCTCTCGGGTTTTGTAAGAAGCAACATAGAGATGCCACACACTAAAAATACCTCCAATAAATGTATTTTACCTGGTCGGTTTTTAGAAGGAACACCTGGTATCAAGTTCAAGTTGCAAGTGGTATGACTACCTGCCAAATGAAGTTACACCAGGCCTGGGAGACAGCAAACATCTATATTTACATAATTTAGACCTGGATCGACACAATCTGATTTTAGGGAATAAAACAATAATCAGATTAGCCCCCTACTGCCTTTAGTATTTACCTATTCAAAATGTCATCATCTACAAATTAAATTTTGTGTGCAAAAAAAAAAAAACAGTTCTTGGGCTCTCTGAACCCTCACTGCATTTCCACTGTAAAGAGATGGTCAGAGCTGCAGGTTTAGCTCAGTGTTAGGAGACTCACCTGTGGGAGCCAGGACCTGGGCTGGACGAGCAAGGCCACAAGGGAGGGAAAAATAAACCACTTCAAAAGTATTGCTAGACATTGCTGTTATAGGCTTAGCTGTGTTTTAAAATAGAGAGACTTATTTTGATTTTGGATTTGGCTTCCCTAAGAAGATAGGTCATGATCATACTTGGATAGAAAACAGGAGCTACCTGGGTTGAAACACTAAGCCTTCCGAGTCGATTTCCTAAAGCCAAAGAATAGGCGGGTACATCTGGGTCATTTCCAAACTAAACATAGACTGGCCTGATTAGGGAAGACAGACATTGACTTTTGCTTTAGTTGCCTAATATAGATCTTTGGGCTAGAGAGGCAGAGACGAGCAGGGGGCACAAGAAGGCAGTGCTGCTCCAGGATGTGCTGGCATCTTAGGAGACATCTGCTCCCAGAGGGAAGCCCAGAGACCCTGAACCTTACCTAGCACTTAGAATGTGGGTTGTACCACTTGCAACTAGAAAATGAGAAGAACAAAAAGCTCTCCGGAAGCTGTATGCATACAGCCTGTGGCACCATTCTCTCTCTAGCCCGGGTCAGAACAGCATGAAATTTTAATGCAGCTCTCCGTGTCAGAACAGTATTTAACACAGAGGTAGAAGAATCCTTAAGAGCCATTCCAAAGTATCCTCCATTCATTTCTGTTACTGTAACTTTATCAAAACACACAAAAGTTGTCTCCTGCAAAATCTCTCTCACTGATGAAAAATACGACTATTTTTTGTGGTCTTTATTCATAACATGCTCGCCACCATATCTTCCTGAAATGGGAGTTAAAAAAAAATATTATCCTGGGACTTTAGAAGTAGCTGGATGAAGGACCAAGAGACAATCTGTTCAAATCTTCAATCAAGGGACAAATCTATTCAAGTCCTACAAAGTCCCGAGTAAAAGAAAATTGGGGAATATCCCAGGTTCAGAGGAGAAAGGGGCATACCAGACAAAAGCTATCAGAACCAGAGAAGGATTTCATGCAAACTATAACAGCTACAGATGTGTGAAGACCTTGCCTCTCCATGAGTCTAAGACTATGAATCCTAAAGATGTTTTCTTGACTTGCTAAAATGTCTAGCCCAGCAAGATGAATCAATGGACAATGGCATTCACAGCCAGTCCTGGTCATCTGAGAGCCAACAAACACAACTTATCCTCAGGCCTCTATACATACACCAGAGTAGATATGTGTGCACATATGTACACCACACACACACACACCACACTCACACACAAAATAAATAAATATAGTGGATTTTTTCAACTTCTCTGCGAATCAATATCTGAGCCTCAAAAGCAACTGTGCCGTTAAGCCATCTCTTCTCAGTCAGTGTCCATCTCTGCTGACAATAATTTTTGGTTTTTTGGTTTTATTTTTTGTTTTTCGAGATAGGGTTTCTCTGTAGCTTCAGAGCCTATCCTGAAACTATCTCTTGTAGACCAGGGTAGCCTCAAACTCATAGAGATGCATTTGCCTCTACCTCCCAAGTGCTGGGATTAAAGGTGTGCACCACCACCACCCGACAATAATTCTAAGGAGCTAGATCCTGGAATAACGGGTTTGGTCTCAACAACTTCATCACAAACCCTGACCTCTTCCTCCTTTAAGCACTCATCTTGAGTAAAAACCTAAGGTTCGTGTGCTTTTAGGGAGTGAGGGGCTGAGCCAAGAAAATCAACTTTTCTCAGAAGCTGTAGCTACACTACTGCAACTCCACAATGCTGATGGTGACCGTGTCCATCTCTATCAGCAGGGGTCACTAATCATTTTCCAGTCAAGTTGTACTGAGGTACTGGAAAGATGGTGCAGCAGTTAGCAGCACTTGCTGCTCTCTCAGAGGACCAGAACTCCATCCCCACCCTGGGTGTCTCAGAGCCCCCTGCAACTCCAGGTCTAGGGGGAATCTCACATTTTCCTGGTAGCCTCCACAAGTATCTACACACACGTGGGCAGACATATACACAGGCATACACACAAACACAAAAATGAAACTATACACGGACCTGCACGTCAGAAGCATCTCTTTTTACAACCAAGGTTAAGCTGCACTTAGGATGCCTGTATGTTAGAACTAACCTGAGGAACCCTTCGAGTTCTGGGTTCACCACCAACCTAAAGTTCACAAGTATGATGGTTAGTTTAACTATGGTCTTGGCACAGTACAGAACCACTGGAAGGAAGTATCAGTGAGGAACTGTCTAGAGTAATAGGTTGGCCTGTGGACACATCCGTGAGGGATTTCCTTAACTGGATCACTGGGGTAGAAAGACCCATCCTGAACACGGGTGACACCATTTCCTGTCCTGGGCTCTGAACCAAGCAGAAAGGACAGAGCCAGCTGAGAGATAGCATGGGAACACATTGCTACAGTTCCCACTGCCTTGGCTTATCTGTGATGATGAACAGTAACTGGAATTGTAAGCCAAATAAACTATTCTCCCTCAAATTGCTTATGGATAGTAACAGAAAAATTAAGACACCAGGGAAATGGGTGGGGGGGCACGAATACGGCTCATTTGAGCATTTGAAAGTCTTTCCAGTTTGCAAATCGAGGTGCTTATTAGCCAAACTTGCTCTGTCTGGGAACCTCAAAAGAACATTTCCATGAAATGCAACAGGCCTCTCCCAAACAGTAACTGACACCTTGTAACGTGGCGCTTCACTTCCTAAGAGATCAGAGTACCAACCGGGGCTGCATATAAAAATTATTGGCGCCAAGGTGCGAATCCATATTTATACTGGCACCCACGTCAGCCCCGACTCTGACACGCTACTCAAGCAGGTCTTCCAGAGGTCAGATGCTGGGGAGGGATGGAAGAGCAGTCTCTTGCAGTGGGGACATAAAGGAGAAGAGGGAAACTGATGCAAGAGAGAAGAGTGTTGAGATGGCTGGGCGGGAAAACTGCTGCCGAGCATGCCTGGCCCCAAGTTCAGATCCCTAGAACCCACAGGAGAGCCACATACCTCCATCATCCCAGCATGCCCCACAGGGAAACAGAACAGCTGGACGCTCACAGGCGAGCTAGCCTGACACACTGGGCAGTGAGAAGAGAGGCTTTGCCTCTAAGTGGGAAGCAGGAACTTCACCCAAGGCTGTCCTCTGACCTGCACAAAAGTGTATCGTGGCATACCCACGCCAGCACTCACACACTCAGGTGTGAGACACTGGCATTATCGGGAGTGGGCAAAGAGGCCTGAGAAATGGCTACCCCGCACTGGAGTAACATCTTAGGGCAGTGGGCTATAATGACTAGTATTCTAAAAGACTCTCAGAAAGTCTGCAAGTATTTTGTTTTTAGTTGTTCATCTGCAGGAGGAAAAAAGTCTCCAAACAGAAATGAATACCCTTCAGTAGTTTATAATTAGAGACAGAAGCTGGAAGAGTTCAAAGACAACCTCCAACACATAATGGGTTCCTTGCCAGCCTGGACTACTGGAAACCCTAACTCAAAATACCAAAGGGGGTGTGCAAATAACGGGAAACAAGGCTAACTTTGAGACCTTTGTCCCCAAGACTGAAGCACATAAAATATAACTCTTATAGGGGCATCAAATGTGTCTCCAACTGATTCACTAAAAAGCCAAAACTACCATCATTACCAAAAGGAATCACTGTTAAATTCAATAGTGATCATCATTGTTCTAACTTGAAACACAAGGCCCTGCATTTTAAGCTTTCTACAAATGCTACACAGGACAAATACCAATTTCTGGTGTTTAAGTATATACATTAACAACCACAATGATAACTGTGATAAAGTGATGATGATGGTGATAATGATGGTGGTGATGATGATGGTGATGATGGTGATGATGATGGTGATGGTGATGGTGGTGATAATGATGGTGGTGATGATGATGGTGATGGTAGTGATGATGGTGATGATGGTGATAGTGATGATGGTGATAATGGTGATGGTGGTGATGATGGTGATGGTGATGATGGTGATAATGGTGATGGTAGTGATGATGGTGATGATGGTGATGGTGATGATGGTGATAATGGTGATGGGTGATGATGATGGTGATGGTGATGATG